>ML437207.1:1829-47334 GCA_005239525.1 Nicotiana knightiana
GATGATGTCTTGGTGCAAGTGGGAAAGTTTGTATTTCCTGCTGATTTTGTGATCTTAGACTGCAAGGTAGATGAAGAAATTCCCATAATCTTGGGGAGGCCATTTTTGGCCACAGGCAGAGCTCTCATTGATTGCGAGACTGGTGAACTTAAGATGAGGCTTAATGATGAAGAAATAACTTTCAATGTTCAGAAGTCTATGAGAAAACCCAGTGAGTTTGCCAATTGCTCTATGATTAATGTTGTGAATGTGATTACAGAAAAAGATGATGCTTGTCTGATAAAGGGGAACTCTTTGGATGAATGTTTCGCGAATCTGGATGATATGAACGGTGAAGAATTAGCAGATTGGGTGTTAGCACTTGAGGAAAAAGAGGTATGGCAACAGGCTCTCGAATTTAATTCATTGCATGCAGAGACAGTCGAATTTAATTCATTGCACGCCAGTTTAGTATTTTATAGACTCAATTATATGTTCAATTCTCCGTGGGATCGACTTTGGGCTTAATACCCCAGATTTATATTTGCAACGCCTGTTTAGTCTTTCTATAAGACATAGTTGAGCGTGATCAATCGTGTACACTGATCACACAGCCATTTGGTACTTAGTCGAGAAAAGAGAGTCTAAGCCGCACCTAATTCGTTGGGTGCTGCTTTTGCAGGAGTTTGACTTGGAGATTCGTGACCGTAAGGGAACGGAGAACCAAGTCGCTGATCATTTATCACGCCTTGAAGGTGCTGAAAAGGCACTTGAGTCTGAGGATATTCTGGAAACCTTTCCAGATGAGCAGCTGCTAGCCACAAGTGTGGGAGAGGTTCCATGGTATGTAGATGATAATTACCTGGCATGCGGCATCGACCCTTATGAGCTCTCCTCTGTGCAAAAGAAATGATTTTATCGTGGCTGCCGAATATCAAAATTTGTATTGATAACATGATCCAGAGATACGTCCCCGAGATAGAACAATTTTCTGTTTTGCGGGCTTGTCACGCGTCACCTTATGGGGGACACTTTGAAGGAGTCCGGACAACAGCAAAGGTGTTAGAGGCCAGTTTCTACTGGCCAACAATTTTCAAGGATGGCCACCATTGGGTAAAAGGATGCAACGAATGCCAAAGAATGGGAAACATATCCCGTCGACATGAGATGCCTATGAAACCAATTCAGGAAGTTGAGGTGTTCGATGTTTGGGGGATCGATTTCATGGGTCCCTTTGTCAGCTCTTCCGACAATAAGTACATACTTGTTGTTGTAGATTACATGTCCAAATGGGTGGAAGCTACAACATTCCCCACAAATGGTTCGAGAGTGTGGTGGGGTTTTTGAAGAAGAATATTTTCACCCGGTTTGGGATTCCGAGAGCCATTATCAGTGATGGGGGCACACACTTTTGCAATCATGTCTTTGAGAAGTTGCTGGATAAATATGATGTGCGCCATAGGGTGGCCACCCCGTATCACCCCCAAACTAGCGGGCAGGTAGAGGTCTCTAACCGAGAGATCAAGAGTGTGCTCACGAAACTGTAAACGCCACAAGAACAGATTGGGTGAAAAAGCTTGACGATGCACTGTGGGCCTATAGGACCGCATTCAAAACACCAATCGGTATGTCCCCATACAAGTTGGTATTTGGTAAGGCTTGTCATCTGCCTGTGGAGCTAGACATCGAGCTTGGTGGGCCCTAAAGCAATTGAACATGGACCCTGATGCTGCTGGGGAAAATAAACTGACAGAGATGCATGAGCTGGAATAATTCAGATATCATGCTTTTGAAAGTACGAGGCTATACAAGGAAAGAATGAAGCGGCTACATGACAAGCACATTGTGGACAGAAATTTCAAACCGGGAGACAAGGTATTATTGTACAATTCAAGGTTGAGATTGTTTCCTGGTAAGCTTAAGTCCCGATGGTCTGGGCCGTTCAATGTTACCGGAGTGTTCTCGTCTGGGGCTGTGAAGATAACCAGTGAAAATGGCACCAACACCTTCAAGGTTAATGGCCAATGACTAAAACTGTATGTGGGAATGGATGACACAAAATAGTTGTCTGAGATGCATCTCGATGAACCACAAAGGTTGAGCGATCCTTAATTGCGCCTACTTTTCATCGTGCCGCGACATTAAATCAGGCTCTTCATGGGAGGCAACCCATTAACTGTTGTACCCGTCATGCCGCGACGTTAAATCAAGCACTGGTTGGGAGACAACCCAACATTTATAGTGTTTATAGTGTATATACTAACATGTGCAGGTGTTCGAGAAAAGGGACGGGCAAAAGCCCCCAAGGACAAAGAAAACAAAGTAATATAGCTGGGGACGCCTGGACTAGCACGCCCGCGCTAATCCAGCGCTAGTCAAGTTTTACACTGCCCCAAGTATTCCTTCACTAGCACGGCCGCGCTAACCCAGCGCTAAGACCACACTAGTGATGTTTTCCACTGCCCCACGACGCCTTCCACTAGCACGCCCGCGCTAAGGCCGCGCTAGTGGACTCGAACCCAGGTAAGTTTTTTTTTACTTTTGTTATTTGCTCTTTCTTTTTTTTCTTTTCCTTCCCCCTAAATTTCCCCCTCCTCCTCCACACTTAGAAAAATCCAGCCCTAAAACAAACCCACTCTCACGAAATCCTTCACCACCCTTTGACTTTCCTCCTTTCATTCTCTCTACAGGTATGTACTTCTCCCTTTGATTTTGTTTTTTATTTTTCAATTTCGTTTTTAGCTTTCTTTTCTTTCTTTTTTGCTTTGTATGGTAGAATGTAGTCTTAGTCTTGGGTAGATATACTTGATAGTAGTTGTGTAGGGCTGAGAACTTGCAACTCATGAATGGTGGGGGTGATGTGTGTTTATTGGGGTAATGTGGTGGTGCTTATTGTGCTTTAGTGAAGGTTTGGGCTTAAACGTAGCCATTGCCCACCACATGTTTGAAAAATTGCCTCTTTGGAGGAAGTGTAGTGACCAATTTCGTGGTGAAGTCTGAGTAGCCATGGGTTAGGTCACCCGTTTGTACTAAGCTGATAATGGGCATTTTGCAGGTACCATGCCACCCCGAAAGTGCCAAGCCACTAGATCCTCCTCCAGCCGCCCTCCGCAAGCCAACACCGGAGGCCGGCCTCGCAAATCCGTTGATTCAGGCCCTTCGATAGTCAAAAATTCATCTCGGTCAAATCCCAGGACCGATTTAGAAAAAAGGAGGCCAAAAAAATTGTGCCGGAACAGGCCATGGACCCCAGAGCATTAGGGAAAACCTGTCCTAATATACCCGCCGAGCTGAGGCGATGAGGGCTAGAAATATTCATGGAGGAGCCTGCTATGGCTAATGTTATGCTTGTACGGGAGTTCTACGCGAACCTTCCGGAACACGTGAATCATGTTGTGACTGTGCGCAAGAGACCGGTCGATGCCTCCCTAGACATCATCCGGATTCCGTACAGGCTACCTCCACCAATTGAAGGGTATGTGGACGGCTACCAAACATTCAGTGGACAATACACTCCCTGGTCTACTTTCACTGATGTCATATGTCAATCAGGGGCCACTTTACAATGGTACAAGTACGGGAACAAGTTCCACTCCTCGGCCCTCAAGTTTGAGGCCAAGTGCTGGTTGTACTTCATAAACAGCGGCCTCCTGTCCTCCAAGAACCTGTCTGAGGTGAATATACCTCGAGGGTGCCTCATTTGGTGTTTCATGAACAATGCCCCATTCGACGTGGCCAGAGTTATACATGATGAAATGTTCCAACGTGTCAAGGTTCTACGGTACGGGTTATACTATCCGTCCCTGGTTACACAGTTATGTCTTCAGGAAAATGTGCCTTATAACCTGGCTATAGACGGTCAAGTCCCTTCAGTGCATTTATTCACGACAGAGAGGGTCAAAATTGGCAAGGGACCGGTAGCATCGGAAGAGTTGGATGGGGACAATTATGATGATAGTAATGAGGAGGAGGAGGATGGCGAGAGGCCACACCAGGCTGATGACGAGGTGAAGATTGTGGGTGAGCAGACAACTCCACCACAGGATGCAGAAGTTGTAGGCCCATCTGGGGCCAGTCGGGGATAGCGGTTGGACCGCTTAGAGCACGATGTAGCTGGGATGAGGACCTCAGTAGTTGAGTTGGGTACAAGAGTAGATGAGATGGCCACTCAGCAGAGGAGATCATAAAATAAAATCATTGGCTGGCTCCGTGCTTTGGGTCGGGCGTGCAAGGTCGACGTCGGCTCCGTCTCCGATCAAGATTGATCTGTCAGGGAAGTTCCCTCTCCTTTACTATGTTTTGTTTGGCCATGAGGACATATCCTCATTTAAGTGTGGGGTGGGGGTGGATTCCATGTATGTATGTTGTATGTTGTAGATATGTTAATTTAGTTATTTTGATTTGGCATGTTACAATTGTAGGTTAGTATTAATTTTGTAGTGATTTCTAGGTGTAAGTAATTATATTCTATCATCTTGGCCTGGCGATGGATCCCTGTGCCAGGGGTTCTTGAGGGTCCAAGGCGGTTACCAAAAAAAAAGATATATGTAGAGGACGCTTCCCGACGACGGACTTCTTAGGCAGTTTTCTTGAGGGAAGTTAGTCCAAAGAAAATACCAAAAAGATGTTTTTATTTTTTTTATTTTCGTTTGTAGGTAGTGTAGTAACTCCCCCTTGGTTTTTCTTTTGACCTCGGTTCTTTTCCAAAGGTTTAGTTTGAACCGAGTATAGATAGCTTCTTCATTTTCTTTTTTGTTGTTAGTAGGAACCTCTTGGGCAAGGATTGAATGAGAAAAAGCAACCCTCACACACCCTAACACCATGACTCTTTGAGTGTGACGCTTAGGCTCTTTTGGTGACTCTTGTAGATTGCCTTAATGGTGCATGTGCAACTATCTTGAATGCTTGATGGAGTGTGTTGAGAACCAATTTGGATTGAATTATGTGCCAAGTGTGTGTGAGATTATCTATATTGTATTCTATGCTTGCATTTGATAGCTAGAACTTGGCCCCGTGTGTGTACAAATCGACATAGAGGCTTTTTTGGTCCGAGAAGGGATATAGGCATTTCCTTGTAATCTAGAAAAATTATGTATCCACCTGAAAGTATTTGACCATAGTTAACCCCGTTTGAGCCTATGAACCTATTTCTTTGCTAACCATGTGATGAGCCATACCTAGTGTTCGAGTAGCCTGTCTGTTTGAACCTTGTACCTCCCAGAAGCACTTAGATTGTTTGTTGTGATGAAAAAGTCAAAGTGTGGGGTAGAGGTGTGGTTTGTAAGGAAACACAAGGGAATAGAGTAAAAGGTGCAAAGTTGAAAAGAAACAAAATGCAAAAGTGTAAGCCACTTAGAAAAAAAAATAATATAAGAAAAAGGACAATCACAGTCTGTAGTCCTTAGCAGTGAGTGGCAGAGAAAAAAAAAACAAAAAAAACAAAAAGTTGCACCTGAGAAGAATAGGGGTAATCATGAAACAAAGTGTGGTGAAAAGTCTGGTAACACAGGAGAAATGGGTGGAATGTTAATATAAATGTATTAAAAGTGCTTAGGGAGGTTAGTCACTACACCCAAATGTATCCTACCCGTCCCTTAGCCTACATTACAACCAAGTAAAGACCTATTGATCTTGGACTAAACAAACTCGATTAGGGGAGTATTACACTACGGGCAAGCCTATGGTGTGTCTGTGTAGCATATGAATGTTCTGTGTGAGAGTGAGTGAATTTTCCTATATAAAAGTTCCTGTTGTTTTGAAAATTATGTGATGTGGAACTACTCTCAAATGTGTGATGTGAGGGCACGTGATTTATGAAAAAGAGGTAAGTCTTGACCCCCCTGCAAGCAGTATGAGAAAGTAAAACATGGCACGACATAAGAAAGTCGCCATTTGAGGTATGGATGTTACACTGCGAGAGATGCTTATGACTTGTTGGTGGGGTGTCACTGTAGGGAAGTGCTTGATGAAAAGAGGCCGAGTAAGATGTAGTGGATTGCTCGAGGACTAGCAATACTTTAAGTGTGGGGTGTTGATAATAGGCTAAAAGTGTATGGTTTGGCTTATGTCATACTCTAACTTAATGATGCTTTACTGTCTTAAGTATGTGAAATAAGGATAAAATGTGCTCTAATGGTGACTTGTGTGTTTCACAGGAGTGCAATACCGTAAAGAATCTTATGACGGTGATCCGGGCAAGAATTAAAGTAGAATAGACCATGGGGTACCTTTTGGATGAATTGAAGACTGAAGACTCGGGGATGAATGCGGAGACAGTGGAAAACCCTACTAGCGCGGGCATTAGCACCCCCGTGCTAGTCCAATGATCCAGAGGCAGACAGAAACCCCACTAGCGCAGGCATAGCGCGGCCTTAGCGCGCCCGCGCTAGTCCAGACGCGTGAGGCATTATTTCAAGGGTAAATTTGGAATTCCCAGGCCATTCTACATCAACTATATAAGGTCCACTTCGCCCAAGAGAAGGTTTGAATCAGGTTTTAGAGTTTAGAACACCAAAAATAAAAAAAGCAAAGGCAAGAGGCAAGAAGGCAATTGAGGCATCAATCCTTATTTTCTTCTTTTGTTATTTTGCCATTGACTATGGATTCCTTTGTAGTTTTCATTGCTATTATGTGTAGCTAAATACTTTAATCTAAGGTTTTGGTGAAACCTTTTGGGGATGAACTCATTGGAATGTTAATATAGTTTTGAGTTGGTTATTTATCTCTATTTGTTCAACTACGTTTTGATTGTAGTTAGTTGAAGGGCACTCAACTAGCGGTTCCTATTTATTATGTATCTGCTTGAGAGAGAGTGCATATTTAGGTAGTTGTTGAACAACATCACTCCCGGAGTATAGACGAGAGTCATAACCGAGGGTTTAGAGGTTGGGTTAGAGATAATATACTTCGGGTGCAATCTAAAGTGAGCTGTAACGTAAATATAACTAGCGTAGCTCGAGAGAGTGTGACTAGTAAATTATCATAAATGCTCGAGAGAGATTTACGATAGCTGGAGAGTTCATGGTTGATAGAGACAACCAAAACAAAGCTATAGGGACATACAACTAGGGAAAGTACCAACGGGGGAAACCATTACCTTAGACCTTTATTCCAATTGTTTACAACTATTGTTAGTTAATCTTAGTTTAGCAACATCGATTATTATTCATAAAGTTTGAGGAAGCTGATTAAGCGAGTGTTTAGTATTTTAACGGCTTTCTTGATACGTTAATTCCCTGTGGGATCGACTCTGGGCTTAATACCCCGAATTATATTTACAACGCCAGCTTAGTCTTTTATTAGACATAGTTGAGCGTGATCAAAGTCCATAGGTGAATTCGGCACATTTCGGCGAAAAGTTGGAAAATGAAGTTCTTGAAATACTCATAAATTCGGCCGTAAGTCGATTGGATTGATAACGAGGTCGGATTTCGATTCCGGAAATTGGAACAGCTCTATTACATCATTTATGACTTGTGCGCAAAATTTGATTTCATTTCGGACTGATTTGATACGTTTCAGCGCAAAATATAGAAGTTGGAATATTTGAAAAACTCATAATTTGATTCGATGCGTGATTTATAATTTCTGCGTTGTTTGACGTGGTTTGAAGCCTCGACTAAGTTCATATTGTATTTTGGAATGTGTTGGTATAATTGGTTAAGGTCCCGAGGCCTCGGGTGGATTACAGGTAGTTTACGAATCAATTTGGACTTGAAGAAGAGCTGCTGGGATTTCTAGGCAGCAGCTGATGTTTTTGCTTTTGTGGAAGCTTCATCGCAGAAGCGACATCACAGAAGTGACACCTTGCATCGCATAAGCGAAAAGGGAACGGACATTGTAGTGGCCACGGGTGCGAAGAAATTCACGCACCTGCGGGATGGAAGAAGCGAGAAATAAAGACGACGAAGCGGAAGCTGACAACAGTGGTCTGGAACGTAGAAGCGACCATTTTGTCGTAGCAGCGACATCTCAAATGCGCTACGTACTCCGCAGACGAGCTCCTGCTGGGCAGTGGACATCTGGACATCGCAGATGCGCATTTTGACTCGCAAAAGCGAGGCCGCAAATGCAAAAATGATGTCCGCAGAAGCGCAACTTGACAGAAAACATAAGGACCAAAAATGGTCATTTCCTCCATTTCGTTTTGGATTTTTGGAGCTCGGTTCTTGGGAGATTTTGAGGAATCCTTCACGATTTGAACTTGGGTAAGTGTCCTATATCCAAAAGAGATTATATTTCATAAATCTATGGTTTTATTCATCGTTTATTTCGGATTTAAATGGAAGAATTAAAGATTTTTGCAAAACTCTTCAAGAACGAAAATTTAAGATTTGGAGGCCAAGTTTATCAAAATTTGATAAAATTAGTATGGTTGAACTTATATCGGAATGAATGTTCAGATTTCGTAAATATTATGTAGAGGTGCTTGGTCGTCTCAATCCCTTAGAGTCTTTCCATTTTTATTGTATTGTCACTTTTATTCGAACAGTATTGTATACTCGATCCTTGAGATCATTGCATGTATTCAGTTAGAGTTCGTGACTCGGTATTACCAGGTTTTTATAATTATTTTCGCTTTTGGTTTCGACACTTGTATTAAATTATATGTTTAAAAAAAATAGCTCGAAATATAATTGTAATCGGTTTACTTAGTCTTAGAGACTAAGTGCCATCACGACGCCTATGGTGGGAGTTTGTTGTCGCGACAAGCTCAATCGAGCCCGATCTTTGACCGAGTCAAGTCGAATTTAGAATGAAACGGGATCTAGCATAGCCATGCCTCTTTTTTTTAAAAATCAGTTGATTTTATATCAATGAGAAAAAACTCACATACGTCTACTCATCAAGTGTATTGGTCGAACTTTGTATCTTATGGAGCCGAGCTGAGCTCAACCGACCGAGCTCGAGCTGGATTTTTTTGTATGTATCTGCAAACTAGTCAATGCCTATAATGGTTTTCGTTTATTAATATATTATATTAAAATTATAATTGAAAGAAAAGTTAAATTTTAATTTTCTCTGTGATCATGATTTAATAAAATATGATAAAAAGGTAACCTAAGATTGAGTATGAAAAAAAATATATTCATGTTAAATTGATTGATTAAGAAAAAAGTTGATCACTACTGTTAAAATTAACTATTAAACTAACATCTATTGATTTCTTATTCACTACTTAGAAATTGAGCCTAATGATGAATGTTTTTTTGGAAAGTAAAAGTTACACGACTGATCGAACTAAACAGGCTAGTTGAGCCAGCTCAATCGAGGTTGATCTTTGATCAAGTCGAATTGGATTTTGAATGAAATGGGGCGAGCAGAGTCATGCCTCTTTTTTGTAAAATAAGTTGATTCAACAACAATTGGAAAACACTTACATACGTCTAATCAAGTGTGTTGATCCAACTTTGTATCTTATATGAAGCTGAGCTGAGCTCAACCGAGCTTTACTACAATTTGACCGAGCTCGAGTCGACTCTTTTTGTTTGTGTCCGGAAACTAGGCGACGCCTATAATGATTTCTATTTATTGAAATATTATATGAAAATTATGATTTAAAGGATAATTAAATTTAAATTTTCTCTATAATCATGATTTAATAAAACATGACCAAAAAAAAAGTAAGTTTAGAGATTAAGTCCAGAAAAAGATAATTTAGTCCTAATCTAAGAGGGAGTGTGATTAACAATTAATTTTAGATTGATTGATTAACAAAAAATGATTACTACTTTAGAATTAACTATCTAATTAACATTTGTTGATTTCTGATTTACTACTCAACAATTGAACCTAATAATTGAATGTTTTTTGTAAAATGTTACACGATTAGTCGAACCAAACGAGCCTAACTAAGCTAGCTAAATCGAGCTTGATCTTTGACCAAGTCAAGCCGAATTTAGAATAAAACGGGATCTACATAGCCATGCATCTTTTTTAAAAATAAGTTGATTTAACATCACCGGAAAAAAACTCACATGCGTATAATCATCAAATGTATTGATCGAACTTTGTATCTTTTGGAGCCGAGTTGATCTCAGCCGAGCTTTACTACAATTTTCCCGAGCTAACATTTGCTGATTTCTGATTTACTACTTAGCAGTTGAGCCTAATGATGAATGTTTTTTTTCTTGGAAAGAAAAAATTACACGAGTAATCGAACTAAACGAGCCTAGTCGAGCCAGCTCAATCAAGCCCGATCTTTGATCCAATCGAATCGAATTTTGAATGAAACGCGGTCGAGCAGAGTCTTGTCTCTTTTCTACAAAAAAAAAGTTGATTTAACATCAACTGGAAAAAACTCACATACCACTAATTAGGTGTGATAATCGAACTTTGTATCTTATGGAGTCGAGCTGATCTCAACCGAGCTTTACTATAATTTGATCGAGCTCGAGCCGACTCTTTTTATTTGCGTCCGGAAACTAGGTGATGCCTATAATGATTTCAGTTTCTTGATATATTATATTAAAATTGTGGTTTAAAGGATAAATTAATGTAAATTTTCTCTATGATCATGATTTAATAAAACATCACAATTTTAGAGATTAAGTCAAGAACATGATAATTTAGGATTAATCTAAGACCGAATGTAGTTAAAAATTCATGTTAAATTGATTGATTAAGAAAAAATGATTACTACTTTTAGAATTAACTATTGAATTAATATTTGTTGATTTCTAATTTATTACTTAGCAATTGAGCCTAATGATTGAATGTCTTTTGTAAAGAAAAAGTTACATGGCCAATTGAGTTAAACGAGCCTAGTCGAGCAAGCTCAATCAAGCCCGGTCTGTGATCCAGTCGAGCCGAACGCTGAATGTATCGAGATTGAGCAGTGTCGCAATGAGATAAAGTGTAAAATATGCCTAGAACTAAGTTTAGCCAATAGGCAAATAAAACCCAGATTTTCTAGTATATATCTAAAGTGCAATTTAAGCATTGAAACCGTATCCACATATTTTTGTTGCCTCCATTGTTTTTCCTATTTCCCTCCATTGTTTTCTTTTCCTTTCCCTCCATTATTTTTTTCCATTTCCCTCGTATTTTAAGAATCATGGGTGGTTTCATAAAAACCGTTTATGTCGCACTTGCCTTCACCTTATATTTGTTGAAAGCCCTCCCTTTACAGAGCTCTTCAACAGAGTATGCGTGAGAGCCCAAATTCCAACCATCAGCGGGTCAGTTTCCATTTGCCTCTGCCTTTTATTTGTTGATTCTCTATGTATTCTTTAAATTAAATTACTATATGTATTCTCTATGTAATCTTCAACAGACTTGCCTGTGTAGTTTGTTGGTAATCAAGACGCACTCGAGCATGTTTATGTTCGATGTTGGTAATTAGAGTTTGGCTTGTTTCTTCATCAGATTGGTTATACGATAGAATTGAAATGGTTTGCAGACTGTGTTTGTTGGATTTATTTTTTTTTTTTTTTGTCAAAGCAGCGTTCTTTTATTGATGAAGGTTAAATGGGCAAAATTTGAGGAAGAGCTTCCTCGTGAGTTTCGAGGGGTTGGCAATCCAACCTCTATCCTCTATGCATCCTAATTGTACCAAAGAATCAATGCTACATCAATACATTATGGAGGGTGAAAATGAATTTCCCTAGCTTTCAGTGTTGTAATTCTAAAGGATGCCATCTCCCATTTATCAAGTTGGATAAGTCCTCTAACTAGTCTTGGGAGCCTTTCATAGCTGGTAAAGATCATAAAAACGCCCCACCACCTGCTACCCTTCTATTTGCTGCAACACAGAAGTTACTGATTCCTATATATAGTTTCTTTATGTGCAATGGTGATACGTATAAATGGATGCAGACACATAGCATTACTCTGTAGATAAAAATTCATGCTTATCATATATAATTATTGAGCAGTGAATGCTGCACATATTTGATGATATTTTTCTGTTAAGAGGAGAATAAACTACAGAAATATTAAAAGTAATCTAAGATATACAGGATGCAGCTCATAACTGTCTTGTCTTCCTTTTCTTCTACCTGAAATGGCTGATTATCTGTTGAAATAGAGAAGTATAAAATTAAAGGCGGATATAGTTGCTCGAGGGGGGGTATAATGGACTGTATTTGAGGTTGCTTTTTTGATTGTTAAGGACTGTATGTGAAGTAATATCGAGAAACTGTGCTGAAAATCAAGTATGGGACATGCAATACTATTCTACTAATACCAAACAGAAGTAGTTTAAGAAGCTTCATAATTATAATTGCAGTCTTTTTCTTTAGTTTTAAACATCTTTAATGTTTATGTTATGCTTAATTTCACATGTTTAAGTCGCTGCCAGGCCATCCTTTTCCTTCCTTGCTCTAATTTTTGTCCTTTCCTTTGTTTGAATACAACAGTGAAAATGACAATGTTGTAGATTTTTTTCGGTAATTAAAGTTCTACCATAGTTCCATGTTCGCTTCATCTCAGTGCACTAGATCATATTTGATTCGCTAACTTTTTATTTTTCTTATGAATATGCAGCTATGCCAACAGTTAAACGTTTCCGAAATCCATTAAAATCAGCTCATGGACCATATGATGCTCTTCATCATCAACAACTCCAGCCCCGTCACTTGTGATAGAGCCCTCAACATCGTTACAAGCTCCCCCACATGCTCCTGCAAGTTCCTCAGTACCTGATGAAGTTGATGAAGTCCCACAACAAGAACAAGCTCCAACTCAGCCTTCAAATCCAAGTGCAATGTCCACACGCCATCCTGGACGTGAATCTACACAATATTGGAAAGTAGAGGCAATAGGTATATGCCTTATATGTATCTTAATTTCACTTTTATAAATTTCTGATGTTTTTCCTTTTTGTTGACTAACTTTTATTTTTATTAAAGACTCAAACAACACTACCAAGCACATTAAGATTAAGGTCAATGAGGTCAACAACCTACCTATCGGAGAACGCATCATTGTGGACTTTGATATCTACGATGCAGCATATGGGGAAGTGCAAGGGTTGCTTACCGGATATTGTGGATTACTGGCTATTGATGACAATTTCTTCCCAATTAATTTTGACAGGTGGTCAGGACCGTCAGGTATTCCTAAAAATTACAAGGAAGACTACTTTGAAACCATGCTAAAGGTATTACACATCTGTCTATTTATTGTAACTAGATCTTTATGCATGTATAGAAAATTGACTTTGTTTTTCTTTTTCATTTGAAGCCTCGATTTTTTTAGGACTACTAATGCCATTGCATACAGATATTGCAATGCTAGTTTGAATAAAAGTGGGCTACACACAGACATAGATTGTGGGATGAATTTGTAAAATTACACGTGGCGCTCAATTTGGTCGCTCCCATTTAACCTATATCTATTTTTTTTTAAAATTTTTAACTCGTGCCCACTTTTTAAATAACTTCAGCCTCCTTTCTCCTCTTCTTTCTCCTCCTTCGTTGTCTTCTTCTTCTTCTTCTTTCTTCTTCTGTTGTTGGTGTTGCTATAGAACTTCAGTTCATGAGATGATTGTCATAAATATGTTTATCAGAGCTGAAATTCGCCAGTTATAAAACAAAAACTTCAGGTTTAGAGCTGAAGTTCGCCAGTTACAAAAACAAAAACTTCAGCAATTACAAACAAAAGCTTTGCGTTAAGACGTGCACAAGTTAAACAAAAACTTCAGCAAAAGAGAAAAAAACTTTAGTTACTTCAGCTCTAGAGCTGAAGTTCGCCAGTTACAAAACAAAAATTTCAGCTCTGGAGTTGAAGTTCGCTAGTTATAAAAACAAAAATTTCAGCAAATAGAGAACAAAACTTCAGCTACTATGCTTAAGTTCATCAATTACACACAAAAACTTCAGCATTTGGTTTAGTACACTTGCTACTTCAGGCCCGTCTACTTGAATGCTGAAGTTTTGCGTGATTGTCTTTGCTACTTCAGTCTCGTATGCTGAAGTTATGCGAAAAAGCGGGTACACTTGCAATTTTTTTTGCAAAGCGGACACAAGTTAAAACGTGACACAAAAAGCGGGTATAGATGCAAATGCCCCGATGAATTTTATGACCTGGCCAAAAGCAGAACTGAACTTTTAAGCAATGTGCCACCGGGTATAAATAGAGACCAGTGGGTTGGTTTTGTTGCTTATCGTCTAAAATCATCAACAATTGTAAGATTCTGATTTTGTGAATAGATTTTGCTATCGTTATGATTAAATATTAGACTAATTTTTTAAGTTATTATTATTTTGTTGATAGGAAAGTTTTAGAAAAATAAAGAAATTCGACGCAAGCAATCAATGCCTCACACTGGCGGATCCAAAGCTAACTCGAGACGACGACATGAGTTGATATTCATATTAACTTAATACTTTTCACTTGTTCTCTAATTTAAATACCTTATTACAATCTATTTAGTTTATCTCTTTCTTAGTTTTTGGAAATTGGGGAATATCCTACTTTTCAGGTATTATGACTTGTAGGTGTGGTCGGAATTGAATTTCGGAAAGTTTAGAGTTGGTTTGGAAAGAAAATTCTCATTTCAGAAGGCTTAAGTTGGAGAAATGGACTAAGATTGGAATTTTGAGTAAACGACCTCAAAATCAGGATTTGAAGGTTCCTGCAGGTTCGTATGATTATTTCAGATTTGGGCATATGTCGGGGTCTTATTTGGATAACCCGGGAGAATTTCGGCATATATTGTGGAAGTCAACATTTTTGAAGGAATTTCCTAAGTTTGGCTTGAAGCGCATTTCAGTGAAATTGATGTCCATTTGGGATTTCAAGTTTGGGAACAGCTTCGTATGGTGATTCTGAGTTGGGAGCGCGATTGGAAGTGAGTTCGGATGTCCGTAAGTCATTTGACTAAAGATAGAAATTTGAAGGTTTTTGAGAAATCCGACCGGAAGTAGGAATTTAGATATCGAGGTCGGAATGTGATTCCGAAAGTTGGAGTAGGTCCGTAATGTCAAATATGACTTGTGTGCAAAATTTGGGGTCAATCGGATGTAATTTGATAGGTTTCAGTATCGGATGTAGAAGTTGGAAATTTCTAAGTTCATAAAGTTGGGATTTGGGTGTGATTCGTGGTTTCGATGTTGTTTGATGTGATTTGAGGCCTCAAGTAAGTCCGTATTATGTTTTGGAACAAGTTGGTATAATTGGACAGGGTCCTGGGAGGCCTCAGGTGGATTCCGGGTGGTTAACGGATCAATATTTGAAGTTAGAAGAGGAGCTGGAATTGCTGTCATCTGGTCTGACTGCACCTGCGAGGCTCTGGCCGCAGGTGTGAAGAAGTGGTGGTCTGGCTGGGAGCGCAGGTGCGATGGTATTTCCGCACCTGCGAAGTCGTAGATGTGGGCTATGGGGCGCAAGTGCGATTTGGCTGGAGCGGAAGAAAAACCGCAGGTGCGAGAGCTGGATTGCAGGTGCGAGAAATGGCATGGGCAAAATGTTTTAAAACCGTGATTTTTGGCCATTTCTTCACTATTTCATCTTGGCATGGGCGATGTTGGGAGGCTTCAAAGAGAAGATTTTTTTCATGCAATGATAGGTAAGTAATTCCTTCATGTTTCTAAGTTAAATACAAGGTTATGACATGGAATTATACATGATAACTTGTAGGAAAATTGGAAAAATCTTAAAGAAACCTAGAAATTTGTAATTGGATTTTAACCAAAAATTTGAGCTATGGGTAGAATATGTCTTCGAGAAATATCGGATTCCGGGCACGTGGGCCCGAGGGCATTTTGGTCAATTCATTGAGCGGAGTTGGGAAAGTATATAATTTGAATTTGGTGCAAGTATTAGGATGAATTTTCATTGTTTTGCCCGTTGTTTGGTAGTATTGGGACGTTGTGCATCCATTGGAGTCGTCGGAAGGGCTTGGAAGCCGGTTATGGGACCTCGGAGCGAGGTAAGTTTGCTTTCTAACTTTGTGAGGGAGAATTGTCCCCCTAGGTGAACTAATTTAGTATGTGTTACTATCTGCGGGGCTACATACGCACGAGGTGACGAGAGTTCGTGCGTAGCTACTATTATGTCATGTTCGGGTAGTCTAGGACCCACTAGCATGCCTTACATGTTGTACCTGTGATCCTACCTGTAATATTAGACTGCTAATATAATCAAAATCGTAATTGAATATCTAAAGAATACTAGAGTTCATTTTCTTAATCATCTAGAAAGAGAATTGATTTCCACCGTGGATAATTGTATACATGATAAGGTGATATTATTGAATATTATTAAACTTGGCAAATAGATTTCGAGAAAGGATTTAAATACTGTTTTGTGGGTTTTAAAAGAGAAATCTGTCATTTACTTGAGTATTTGTTTTCGCGACGTATTCGGGGTGGATTGTTGATTGTGCATGATAGCATGTGACTGTTCCCACTTTACATTCCGCGAGCGGAGTGTTATTTCCCCCACTCTCATAGGAGTGGGCCGTATGCCACGACGGATTGAAAAATGCACTTATGGTTCGGGCCGTTCGACCCTCGGCAGTGCATAGACATGATTATTTTATTGAAAGGTGCACTTATGGTACGGGTCGTTCGACCCTCGGCAGTGCACAATGATGATTATTATGATGACTCAGACCGGTTGTCCTTATCCCCTATGCGCATGCTAAATTGTTAAATGTTTTTCATGGATTTTGAAGTGATAAGATATTTGGGGGAAAATGAGGAGGTAGTAACTGTTTATTTACTACCAGTATTTGTTTGGATTTCAGTGCCTTATATATTTGTTGTTTTCTACCTTTACATGCCTATCGTGCTCATCATATTCTGTTAAATTAATTTGTTGGACCTTAGTGAGTGTCTAATTCGACCTCTCGTCACTACTTCTCTGAGTTTAGGCGGATGACTTACTGAGTACACGTTTTCGTACTCATGCTACACTTGCTGTGTATTTTTATTGCATAGGTACTTTCATAGCGGCGTGGTTGGTTGGAGACTTAGGCGAGCTGCATCATTTGGAGGCGATCCGCAATTGACATAGTCTTCCTCATATTGTATTTATTTTCAGTTTAAATTTCTTGTCCAATTTGTATTTCGGACAAGCTTGTAGTATTTGTGAAATTCTTAGAATTTGCTCATGTACTTGTGACACCGGGTTCTGGGATGTGTTGGGATATATGCTGAAATGGAATGTTTAAACCATTGTATTTACTTAACGGATTTTATTTAGTTATTCCGTAACAAGTTAAAGACAATGATTTCAAAAATGTTAAAACAGGAATTAATTTCAACTAATTAATGATTGGCTTGCCTGACGGTGGTGTCTGGCGTCATCACGGCCTTAGTAGATTTTGGATCGTGACAACATGGTATCAGAGCACTAGGTTCCCTTAGGTCTCACGGGTCATGAGCAAGTCTAATAGAGTCTTGTTGATCGGTACGGAGACGTCTGTACTTATCTTCGAGAGGTTACAACGCTGTTAGGAGTACTTCCCTTCTTGATTCTCATCGTGCGATTCGATTCCTTTTGAGGCTTATGCTTATGCTTAATCCTACTCAATCTTACGCGTCGCAGAGCGCCTTCTATGAATCAGGAATTTGAGGAATTGATATGGTGCTATGGATATGGTGCGAGGTGTTTCCCATGAGTAGTTGGATGGGGCTGTTGTTACCCTGCAGAAGAATATTATGTTGTTTCAGCTCGGTTACTGTGTTTCTGAGAACTTTGAGGCTATGCTCAGGTTGTGATGATGTTTACGATTGTCTATCGCGCAATGTCGATATGATGATAGAATTCTTGCCCATAGGTTGGGGATGATGAATGGCTTGAAGAGAGGTCTTCTCAGAGTGTGATTTCGAGATTTCAATATTTAGATTCCGACGGGAGGAAGGCAATTGATCTATAGATGGCCAGGTTTTGGATTGATAAAGTAGTAAGACTTGGTGTTTCAAGTAAGGTGGAGTATTCACATGTGACGTGTTATCGACGTCCTTGATCGAATGGAACGTGTTAAGTTCGTCAGTGTCATGGTTTCTTTGGGTGCATGGGGCCAGAGTATGGTGAAGGAGTATTGAAGAATGCGGTTGGCAGAGAATGATATTGAATTGAGGCTAGGCGGTAGTTCCATTTCTAGGAGGCCAGGTGTAGGAAGCGCAAGTCGAGCAGTCGCAAAGTGGGGGAGCGGCAACATAGTGGTGAATTAGAAGGTATTGTAGCACAGTTAGTAGATGTTCATGGGGAACGGGCGGACTGGTAAGGTTGGTGAATGAGAACGGGCTTAGGATGGAGTATTGATGTCGTAGAGATAGTGCAGTACGTCGTTGTTGGAAGGTGTCAGTTGGTGAATTACATAGGTGGGTTATCTCTGGTGAATAGTTTAGCAGTTGCATGGTTGGCAAGTTCCGAGAGGGATTCTAGTGGATGTTCGGTAGGAGGCGAGATGTGTGAATGATGCTAGAGAATTGAGTAATTAGGGAGTGTTAGTAAGAGAATTTGGAAGAATTGGACGGATCAGTTGAGCAAGATTCGTGTTAACAAAGGAGAAAGGATCTCAGCAGGGTCTAGAGTGGTGCCAGGAGTAGTTTCGGGCTAAGTGGGGGAGTCCCACCACCTGCATTTGGGTTGTAGGATTGTCTTCTCATGGAGTTGCGGATTGTCGGCATGTCGGCAAGTTATCACAGCTAAGGGAAAGGAGTAAAATGGTGATTGTGCGTGGGACTTGATGAATGTGTGCAAAAGTTGGCCCTGTCAGACCGGGGTTAGGCTGTGGAAGATTCAGAATTGATGCTTAAGGCATAGGCGAGTTGTAAGGATAGTGACTCGGTTACATGTTTCATTGAAAAAGGTGTTCAGGTGCTAGGAGAGCCTTGGAGTTGATTGTATTCGGGACCAGTCAGAGTGGGTGACTCCCAATAGCGGTCCTAGTGAATTCAAAAATTAAGAGTGCGGTGTTTAAGGATTTTAGGCAGTAGTATGATTAAGAGTCGAGCTTTTGCAGCGTAATTTCAGAGAGAGGGAAGATAACTAGAGTGTTCTATGTTAATTTCAGCATGCAGGATAGTATTGGAGGAGTGAGAGAAATAGACTCTGGGTTATAGAAAGACTATCAGGAGGGTACGAGATGGTTTGCGGGATTTAGACAGCATGGTCTCGTGAATCAAGGTCACTCGGGATGAGTGCGGGTTGAGTTTTCTATGAGTTGAAGGAAGTTACTATTATTCCTGAGGCAATTGAAGATGATTAAAAGAAGATAGATTGATTAGCCATGGTTGAAATAACACATTTACGGCAGTGATCAATTCCTTCGATGTGGTTGTACCGGTGTGTGCGGGGCTTGTCGGCCGTTATAATGGATTTCATGTGGGAGCATTTGAGTGTTATGGCCTGTCAGGTGTAGGCAGATCCCCGAAGGGTTATGGCGGTATAGACTACTACTTAAGGATTTGCATGTTGTGTGATTTTGAGAATTCACTCGGGTGTTGTGATGGTTCTCTTGAATTGAGTTAAGTAAAAGGGTTCTATGTGATGAAGTGCTCACCCTATCGGTGGTTCTGAAATTCTCGCGCTATCTCATATTGGCACGTTAGGTGCGGTGAGCAGTATGTAATTGGGAGGAAAAATCGAGACTGCGGTTCAGTGTTAACAAGGATGTCATGAGCTCGGATGAGCAAGAGAAAGTGATTTGAAAGTTCAGAGTAAGCTGGTGTTATCTTCAGTGTCACCTGAGATCGATATTCGGTGAAGGAGGCTTTGTACCCTGGTCGTGGGTTCTTGATGTGTTGTGTAGTATTAGTGTGGTCGGTGATGCGGATGTGCAGACTTGTTACCTGGTGTGGAAGGTCGTGGGAGCGTAACCACGAGAAGATTGTACAAGTGTGACATGTAGTCACTTGATGGATTGAAGATTTGGACGGAGTATAAAGAAGTGCAATATTGCTTATTTGAGAGTTTATGCCTGGAAGGCGTTTGGTTCATTTGGTTGTGGATTGTGGGGTATTTGTCCCGGCTATGATGTTTGTTCTTGCGTATTATGAGAGGAAGTGTGTTATTATGGACCCAGGTCAAGCTATTAGCCTAGTTCAGTGCAAACAGAATCATCTTGAAATGTGTGAATGGGTTTAAACAGGATTATGGGCTTCATGTGAGGCAAATGTGTTCCTTTCAGTATAGCGCTCCTCAAGGAGGGGTGCTGGAATATCGGATGTTGTTCCGTCTTCGTTCATTTCATGTAAGGTTATTATTGTGCCGTGTGAGTTGTGAAACGGCTTGAGAAATTCCTATGTGTTAAGATTCAGCGTAGTGATGATGTTATGCGAGCAGAAGAGCTCTTGAGATTCAGAGTATATATATCGCAGCTCAGTTGTGCTTAAGTTTTGTAGCATATGGCTTTATCAGTCTCCCCAGGATAGTATTATGCACTTAGCATGCTTATGATCGATATTCAGTATTTTGTGATAGTGAGCAATTCAGCTCCGTGTATATTTCCTTATGTGAATTTTATGATGGGATCGGGTGGCACGCCACCACGGGTATGTTATTTGGATTGGGTTGCGTGCCGCAACAGTGTGATGATGAGTAAGGTTCCTATATTTATTTTTCCTGTGTTTTACTTTCTATTTTCTGAGAAGTTCATAACAAGTTGCGTGGGTCGAGTAGTCTTTTCCTGAGTCATTTCTTTATGTATCATGTTCCAGTTATGGACTATTGGCGCGCTGTGGTGTCATGTGAGACTGTTGGTCATGTTTGGGGTGATTTGTTGTCTGAGCAGTTCATGCTGGGTGAGACGAGATTAGTGGGTCAGGAATCAGTGCGATAAGATTATGTGAAATACATTGAAGGACAATTTCCAACGGTTGGTTCATGATGAGGTGATGATTCTAGTCAAGATGAGAAATTCAATGATTTGTTAACTCTACAGTTGGATATGAATTTCTACCCGTCTCCTTCGTTGTGGTGGTATTGCCAGCATTATAGCAGGATGCATATATATGTCATAAGGTGCCTTGGGAGCATCGAATTCATGGAATTTTGGCTATTAAGGTTCAGGGAGCGTCGTTGTGGTCAGGTGATGAATTATGCGGTGCATGGTGCTAATTCAGCAAAGGTATGCAGTCATTTTCTGGTATAGCGTGTGGTAGTTGATACGGTGTTTATATATTGGAAATAGGCCTGGCAGAGAAATTTCAGGTGTTGGAACTAGGTTCTGAGCCTATTATATGGATAAAAGAAGAAATCTTCAGATTTGATCAAGCTAATGTACTCAACTGGGTTGTGGTGGCACAAGCAGGTGCTCGAGGTGTTAAACAGTGATGTCAGATAACTCCAGAGCAGTTCTTGGCACGTTCGAGGACAATCGTCTATTTAAGTGGGGGAGAATGTAACGACCCGACCGATCGTTTTGAGCTCTAGCACGTTGTTCAACGATTTGAAGTCATGATCAGCTTCATTTCAAGTATTATGAATTGTAGGTGTGGTCAGAATTGAATTTCGGAAAGTTTAGAGTTGATTTGGAAAGAAAATTCTCATTTCAGAAGCCTTAAGTTGGAGAAATGGACTAAGATTGGAATTTTGAGTAAACGACCTCAGAATCAGGATTTGAAGGTTCCTGCAGGTTCGTATGATGATTTCGGACTTGGGCGTATGTTCAGGTCGGGTTTTGGATAACCCGGGAGCGCTTCAGCATATATTGTGGAAGTCAACATTTTTGAAAAAAAATTCCTATGTTTGGCTTGAAGCGCATTTAAGTGAAATTGATGTCCGTTTGGGATTCCGAGTCTGGGAACAGCTTTGTATGGTGATTCTGGAGTTGGGAGCGCGATCGGAAGTGAATTCGGATGTACGTAGGTCATTTTGAAGTCATTTGGCTAAAGATAGAAATTTGAAGGTTTTTGAGAAATCCGACCGGAAGTGGGAATTTGGATATCAGGGTTGGAATGCAATTCCGGAAGTTGGATCAGGTCCGTAATGTCAAATATGACTTGTCTGCAAAATTTGGGGTCAATCGGACGTGATTTGATAAGTTTCGGCATCAGATGTAGAAGTTGGAAATTTCTAAGTTGATAAAGTTGGGATTTGGGTGCGATTCGTGGTTTCGATGTTGTTTGATGTGATTTGAGGCCTCGAACAAGTCCGCATTATGTTTTGGAACAGGTTGGTATAACTGGACGGGGTCCCGGGGGGCCTCGGGTGGATTCCGGGTGGTTAACGAGTCAATATTTGAAGTTAGAAGAGGAGCTGGAATTGTTGTCATCTAGTGTGACCGCACCTGCGAGGCTTTGGCTGCAGGTGCGAAGTGGTGGTCTGGCTGGGAGCACATGTGCGATGGTATTTTCGCACCTGCGAAGTCGCAAATGCGAGCTATGGGGCGCAAGTGCGAATTTGGCTGGAGCTGAGGAAAAGCTGCAGGTGCGGAATTTTTGGTCGCAGCTGCGAGAACTGGATAGCAGGTGCGAGAAATGGCCTGGACAGAATGTTTTAAAACCGTGATTTTTGGCCATTTCCTCATTATTTCATCTTGGCATGGGCGATTTTGGGAGGCTTCAAAGAGAGTATTTTCTTCATACAATGATAGGTAAGTAATTCCTTCATGTTTCTAAGTTAAATACAAGGTTATTACATGGAATTATACATGATAACTTGTAGGAAAATTGGAAAAATCTTAAAGAAACCTAGAAATTTGTAATTGAATTTTAACCACAAATTTGAGCATAGAATTTAAAGTAAATTGTATATTTGAACTAGTAGAGCTATGGGTAGAATATGACTTCGAGAAATTATGGATTCCGGGCACGTGGGCCCGAGGGTATTTTAGTCAATTCGCCGAGCGGAGTTGGGAAAGTATATAATTTGAATTTGTTGCAAGTATTAGAACGAATTTTCATTGCTTTGCCTCTTGTTTGGTAGTTTTGGGGCGGTGTGCATCCATTGGAGTCGTCGGAAGGGCTTGGAAGCCGGTTATGGGACTTCGGAGCAAGGTAAGTCTCTTTTCTTACTTTGTGAGGGAGAATTGTCCCCCTAGGTGAACTAATTTAGTATGTGTTACTATCTGCGGGGGCTACGTATGCACGAGGTGACGGGAGTCCGTGCGTAGCTACTATTATGTCATGTCCGGGTAGTCTAGGACCCACTAGCATGCCTTACCTGTTGTACCTGTGATCCTGCCTGTAATATTAGACTGCTAATATAATCGAAATCGTAATTGAATATCTAAAGAAGAGTAGAGTTCATTTTCTTAATCATCCAGAAAGAGAATTGATTTCCTCCGTGGATAATTGTATATCTGATAAGGTGATATTATTGAATATTATTAAACTTGGCAAATGAATTTCGAGAAAGGATTTAAATACTATTTTGTGATTTTTAAAAGAGAAATCTGTCATTTACTTGAGTATTTGTTTTCCCGACGTATTCGGGGTGGACTATTGATTGTGCATGACTGCATGTGACCGCTTCGCAATTTACATTCCGCTTATTTCCCCCACTCTCATGGGAGCGGGCCGTACGCCACGTCGGATTGAAAATTCACTTATGGTTCGGGCCGTTCGACCTTCGGCAGTGCATAGACATGCTTATTTTATTGAAAGGTGCACTTATGGTACGGGCCGTTCGATCCTCGGCAGTGCACAGAGATGATTATTATGATGGCTCAGGCTGGTTGTCCTTATCCCGTATGCGCATGCTAAATTGTTAAATTTTTTTCATGAATTTTGAAGTGATAAGAAATTTGGAGAAAAATGAGGAGGTATTAACTGTTTATTTCCTACCAGTATTTGCTTGGATTTCAGTGCCTTATATATTTGTTGCTTTTATACCTTTACATGCCTACCGTGCTCATCATATTCTGTTAAATTAATTTGTTGGACCTTAGTGAGTGTCTAATTCGACCTCTCGTCACTACCTCTCTGAGGTTAGGCGGGCGACTTACTGAGTACACGTTATTTTCGTACTCATGCTACACTTGCTGTGCATTTTTATTGCACAGGTACTTTCATAGCGACGTGGCTGGTTGGAGACTTAGGCAAACTGCATCATCTGGAGGCAATCCGCAGCTGACAGAGTCTGCCTCATATTGTATTTATTTTCATTTTAAATTCCTTGTCCAATTTGTATTTCAGACAAGCTTGTAGTATTTGTGAAATTCTTAAAATTTGCTCATGTACTTGTGATACCGGGTTCTGGGATGTGTTCGGATATATTTTGCTGAAATGGAATGTTTAAACCATTGTATTTACTTAACGGATTTTGTTTAGTTATTACGTAACAAGTTAAAGACAATGATTTCAAAAATGTTAAAACAGGAATTTATTTCAACTAATTAATGATTGGCTTGCCTGACAGTGGTGTTCGGTGCCATTACGACCTTAGTAGATTTTGGATCGTGACACAAATTCTTCTTGTCTAACAGAATGCCATAAGCATTAGGCAAGTGAATTTTTCACGAGGATATAGTCCTCATCTTGGTCATAGCTAGATAATCATTGTTTTAAGGAAGCATTCAAAATTTAAATATGGTATAATGGTCAATTTTTTCATCTAAATATGCTTTTTATTGTTTCAGCCTAGTGATGATGCAGAGAGTGAACCACCTCGCCAATGGATGTAAGAGAATCATCGGGCAGCGGCTACCAATCACCAAGCAAATACTTAGAATTTTATTTATTTAATGTGGAACCACTAGTGCTTTTATGGATTTTAAAGTAATGTTTAGGAGGTACTTTAGTTTTTATTGCTTTAGTATGATTTGTAGTACTTGAATTTGTGACTGTTGCTATTGTGGATGTTTAATGAAATTTGATTTCTGTTATATAATGAGTATTATTTAGTATGTAATTTATTTTTGTTTATGCATATGCTGATACGAGCTTGATCTTATTTAATTATGCAATATTTAATGAGAAGAAAGTACGCTTCAATATTCAACTCGTGGTGGTAATTAATCCCCAAAAATTAAAATTTGTAAAAGAGATTATTTTGTGGCGATTATATACCCCAACTAATTAATTATTTTTAAACATAAAGCTCATATTGTGATGGTTATACATTGTCACTAATTATTTTTCAAAAATCACAGATTATATTGCGACAGTTACAAAGCACCACAAATTATTTTTTTAGCATTAAATCATATAAAGGAGGTTAGAACCCGCCCTTAATTGACTTTAGAACCCCCACTAATCATAAATTTAATTTGCGGAGGTTGTCGTGGAGGTTCTTTAAAACTTCCACAAAAAGCCTTGTAGCGATGATAACCATGACGTTTCTGAAAACCCCCACAATTCAATTTGTGGGGGTCCGAAACCGTTACAAAATTAAGAAAAAACTACCATAAATTACACATTTTCTTGTAGTGAAAGATCTCAAAACACTAGGATATAAGTTCCAGAAAATATGGAGATTTCTAAGGAACAAGGGTAGAAGGTTTGGAGGTAAAGTTAAAATGAACAAATGAGGCGGTATTAATAGTTTTCTAACGGCGGTTCGCATCCCGGAGTGGTCGATCGGCAACTGACGGGCATTTAATGCCATTAAGACTTGACTGACGAGACGTTTCGTTCATTTTGTCGTTTCTGACGTGGGGTATCGAAGTTAGAATCGGAAGCTCATGTCGTTTCTCGTCGTCTACTCTCCGAAAAACGATGGGACTATCTGTATATGGGTAAGACCAGTCTTGTAGTACATGCCAGTCTCCAACATGATAGGCCAAGCTCGAGATATGGTAACCGGGGGCCTAGACCGAGGTAGGAATCTCATCCATTCTGATTCCGGACCATAATACACTCACCCTCGAGTATATTAGGGACATGATTCGGGATCGGTCCTGGCCTTGATTAATTTCGAAGAACGTTGTCAGGTAGTCAAGCTCGGCCAACAGAAGGCTGTGATATCCGTAACCGACCGAATATCGCGGCGGAGATCGGCATATGTCCAAGTGAGATCGATAATCAGTTAATTAGGGGATTTTTACCTTTTATAGAATCGTACCTAATATAAGACTCCCCTACTATATGAAGGGCAGTCTGATTACTTGTAAAGAACATTGTAACACGCACTGAGAAGCAATACATTGTTATTTTTTCTTTAAGCTCTTATTCAACTGTGTCTTGATACCGATCGAAGTGCATCATGTTCAAGGGTGGCTAACCCCCAAGGCCGTAACTGATCAATTCTTGTGGTTTGAATTTACTTTACATTGTTTATTTCAATTGCAATTTAATTTATCGTTTTGTGTCAATTTAATCCACATATCTTTAAAATCACTTATAAATTTAATTGTTATCCGATTTTGAGAGTAAACACACACAACCACGCTCCCTTTATCTAGCTTTTGAATGTGTAAACTTTATTCATGAAATATTAACCAATCAATATCCTAGTTCAAGATTTGGCTAAGTGACTAAGGCTAAGGAATGAATTAAAAAATAAAATAAAATAAAACAAGCAAGCGTTATAAGATAAATATAGTAACTTAGTAAATGAACTAAAAGATAATGGAAAGAAATAACAGAAAATAATGATGTGTTGTTAGTAGGGGCGGGTGTCACGCGACACCGCTTTTTCAAATTTTTTTACTAAACATATGTATTAATATTGTACGGAAATGAATAAGTAGGAAAAAATGACACTACTTGAAATAAATTATGCCTTGATGTGTTGGTTATGTGCTTGACCTCCTCTGTAAGAGGTCAAAGAGTCAAACCTCAACTAACACATTTGCAAATATTTGAGAGAGCCTTAATGGTATAAATTTAGATACCGCTTGCAAAAAATTCTTGCGTACGTCCCAGGTTGTTAGATGATTCCCGCGTGTACAAGGCATATTTTATAGCTTAACGCTTGACCAGTTTGACCCTTCAAATTATGTCTTAATCGACCTGTAGTGGGCACATGACAAATTATACAACCATAATAGGTCGATGAACTAAAATAAAGCTTAATAATATATGTGGGTTTAACATCAAGACTAACTGATATATGCCAAATATAATCCATCTCAACCATCTTGCGGGCAGTTCAATTGCATGAGTTGCAATCTGAGTCCCTTTTGAGTTTTACCATACATCTTAAGTTCGAGTCCCCAAAAGGCGTTTTTGTACGATTTATTAGTTAGTCTAAAGAAGGCAAATAGACGTTATGATGTTTACCATTGTTCTCTTCCCATTATTTAATATGTTTATTTATATTATATACTGAAATATATAGATTTTTGTGTGTGTATATATATATATTGGCTAAAAACATATCCCGATGAAAATTGGTAAGTTCAAGATGAAATCAACGTCATACTTTGTTCCCCGATAAGCACTTTCAATTCCCAGGTTTCCTCCCAAAATGGCAAACTCTAAGCTCCCAAAATTTAAATTTTATGGTTTAACCTTTAACATTTTTTAAATTAAATATATTATATCATTAAAGTTATCGGTTTATATCAATTAGTTATTGTAATTTTAATATGTTTTTACACATAAATTTATGTTCCGCATCGAAAATATATATTTTGGATGAACCCGGTGCCAAAGAGCATATAGGGTTTTTCTTACTTTTAGCCTACATCAGAAACTATTTACATTCAGTAGCTGAAAAAGTGTATAATTTTTATATATATATATTCGCCTATTATTTTGAGAGTTGTTATACAGTATCATTTTCCCTAGCAGGATACGCCCCTGCTAAGCCCAACTCCCAAAGTTGACCCCGATCTAATTTCAAAATACTCTGTAATTTCTCATGCACATGAATTTAAGGGTGGCAAAATAGTTAAAAGAAAACAGTTAATCATCCATATTATCCACTAAAAAATGGGTTGGATAATGAACTTTTTAAAAACGGATCAAAAACTTACATTTGTAAAGTGGGAGTTCCTGAAGTTAGGAAGACTAAGAATTCACTCAAAAGTGATCATCTACAAGAAGTCACCCATATTATCCACCGATTAATCTGTTTTTATTCGTATTAAATATGGATCAGGTCGAATAATTTATCCGTTTTTCATTCTCCGTTTTCACCGGTTTGCCACTCGTACGGCATTATGAACATAGTATTTTTCATTTATTTAGTTCTGACAACATTTACTCTCCGGTCCAACCCTCATTAATTTCTTTCCGATTCATCCGTTCCAACGCTTTTCATTTCTTCTTCCATTAAATTTGCAGCTACATCTTCTCTCTCTCACACACACACAAAATGTCCATAGCTAACTCACCTGATTCCGCAAGCGGAGTAATTAGCCTCAGATATGGAATCGCCATTGTCATTGGCATTTTGATACTCATTTCCCTTATCATGTTTGCTTCCTACGCTTGTTTGCGCGTCAAATTAGCTGCTAATGAAGACTTCACATCTGCATCTTCCAATGGTACTATTTATAGTTACTTCCTAGGATTGGATCAGCCCGTTATTGAGTCATTTCCTAAAGTGGTTTTAGGTGAAAGCAAGAGATTGCCCACTCCTATTAATACAAATCTATGTGCTATATGCTTGTGTGAGTATTGTGCGCAAGATTTGGTTCGTTGTATACCGGAATGTCAACACTTTTTCCATGCGGCCTGTGTGGATGAATGGTTGCGGAAGAGCGGGACTTGTCCAATTTGTAGGAGCTCTCCAGCTAATTCTCCATCTATCGCTCCAACTTAGTACCCTTGGCTTATTATCAGAGATGATGTTGCAAAGGTGTAGGTATTAATTAAATACTACGTTATAATTTGTATACTACTTCTTGTTTTTAATTCTCTTCTCTCCTTTTTTTGCAATCTTGTTCCTAAATTTATGTACAGATTGTTTGAGTTCTTGTTTAACTTCTCCATTTTTGAGTGGTGTAAGAAATTAAGTCAAGAATAGTGCATTAATTAAATAGTGTTGTCAAAAGTATAATACGAGTTACAATCTGTTGGTTCGTGGCAAGGGCTATGTTACTGGAAATTGGTCAAAGTTCAGGAAGATATCTATACAATTTCCCTAAAATTTACTCCCTCTGTTTCAGTTTATGTGAATCTATTTCATTTTTGGTCCGTCTAAAAAAGAATGATCCCTTTTTAAATTTGATAACAATTTAGCTTAAACTTACAATTCTACTCTTAATTAAAAGCTTTTATAACCACAGAAATACTATGAGCCTCTTTTTGACTTGTTTAGGACCACAAATTTCAAAAGTTTTCATTTTTTCTTAAATTTCGTGTCCATTCAAACATGTTCACATAAATTGGAACAAAGGAAGTACTACATAAACTTCTTGTTCGGTTATATTTTTGCACTTACATAAAATTCATTACTCCTTCTCCTTCTGTTTCAATTTACATGACACACTTTCTTTCAAAAACAATAATACATTCTTTTAATTAGAAATAATTTCACTTTAAACTCTTCATTTTATCTATTTTACTTTTAGGGTGTGTTTGACATGAAGAAAATATTTTCCGTGTAAAATATTTTCCAAGAAAATATTTTCTTGGAAAACAAGTAGTAATCTTACTCATTTTCTAGTATTTGGTACGCAAATTAAGGTGTAGACAATAAGTTGCGTCGAGAAAATATAATCAAGACTGAAAAATATTGCAACAATCGTAGTATTTGATTTCAAATATTTGAGCGTTACAATCTCTATGGATCTTCTGATTCTTCTTTTCAATACAAATTCAAGGGCCTTTGAGCTTGATCTTGAATTTGAATTTGATTTATCCGTCACGAACACTTTGATTGTTGCCACGAATTGTCTCACGAACAAGTAGCCTTGATCTTGAACGCCTTGTATTTGATTTGACTTCGTTCTTGATCTTGAATACTTGAATTGTTCTTCGTTCTTGAGCTTGAACTTGATTGCTTGAAGTTTGAAACTTGTAGAGAAATTTGCGGCGTTTGATCCACGAGCTCTCTCTTGCTTTTTGTTATAACTTCTGGTCTCTTTTTTGAGTTATGAAGACCCCTATTTATAGTTGTTGGAGGGAAGAGTTATGATAAGAACAAACTCTTTCCGACCAATCAAATTGAAGTGTGACATGGCCGCATTTGATTGGCCAGAACATGTCACTTGCACACGTGGCGCGATTTCATTGGCCTTTTAATGTGATTTGGCATGCCTTGTCATTTTGCCACGTGGCATGATCCTATGGGCTCTTCCATTTGACGTGGCATGCCACGTCATTTGACACGTGGCACTAAATTGGGCCTCCAAGAGGATGATATATTGGACCTAATAAAATGGGCTTATCACTTTTAGCCCAATGAATGAAGACTTATTTATGTAATCCATATACATTGGACTTATATAATTAATTCAATTATATTAGCCAATGATATTTATTTGGACTAATATATTTAAGATATTATCCAAATTATCTTATTGAATATAAATTCAATAAAATTTGCATGTCTACAAATGCCCCTACTTCAAAATTTGTCGGGTAAATATCTCGAATTCGAAAGACAAGGATTGAAGTATTATGGGACTAATACCCAATCGTGGTTTCCAAAAATCTTCACGTAAAATGGAGCTTGACTTTTATGGATTTATGCTTTTTAGATAAGAATTTGTATAGCAAATCCAAAACCAAGTCATATGGGCCTTGATATTTTTCAGATATGGAGCATCCAAATACTGCATGACCAAGGCATGTTTACTCGATGTTAAGAAAACAAGCTTTTCCGAATCCTTCCAGCAATTGTATCTCATGCCACAACGCCTTTTTTAAAGGATTCAAGCAGTCAAGTACACTCCTATGTGAACTCAAATTCTCATTTGTTTGGAAATATTTTGTTTTGTTGTGGAGTTCATTCCAGATACGGAAACTCATAATTGCACATGCCTATAAATATCAGCGTCAAGTAACACTTTCTCATGCATCCCAGGTTGATAAACACAGCCACACTCGGCAGTCAACTTCTTCCGGTAAATTGGACTCAATCTTTTTTCTTTTGAATTTAATATTGTGTTCCTTTTCAGTTGATTCTCCTGCTTTATATGTTACCAAGTAGTTATCAAAGAAATACTTCAAGAGCGGGTTATGCTTTATTCTATCAATTTGCTGATTTTTACAGATTGGTGACATTGATATTTTACACACAGTAGCCTCTATGAATCATCTTGAACGATGAAATCTTCCTTCACTAGGTTCACTTTATTTGTTGAAGCATCATAGTTTAATAACCATGAGATCTTAACTTGAAAGGCCATAGAATTCATTTCCCTAGTTTTATGTAAAATTATAAAAACAATCCAAATATACGTGTTGGTCATAATTCAAATATATGTCTTGAAAAATTGATATGGATACTTTTTGTAACATTGGTACACATTATATGGATACTCTTATAATCCAAATAAATATAATGGTACACATATATTTGGTACACAATATTTTATAAAATGTAATGGTACACATTATATGAACAAGTAAATCAATATGTATACTCTTTGTAAAATGTGATTGACTTCACTTTATACTCTCTTATATGTGTAATTTGAAATTCATCTAGACCTTTTCTTTTTTCCGTAGGTAATCCCTTCCCCTCCTTGTATTCTGCTAGTCACGCAACTTTGTCTGGCGAAGACCATTACACCGTCTAAGCCAAAAGTTTTATTTTCTCCGATGCGAATGCCATTACAATGTCTAAGCTGGAGATTTTGTTTTTCGAGGCGAAAGTCATTACACCGTCTAAGCCAAAGATTTAATTTTGTTTGAAGAGAAGACCATTACACTGTCTAAGCTAATGACTTCATCTTGTTTGAAGATTTTATTTTATTTTATCTTAGGCATATACCATTACACCGTCTAAACCAAAGATCCATTTTGTCTGAAGCGAAGACCATTACACTGTCTAAGCTAATGACTTTATCTTGTTTGAAGATTTAACTTCATTTTATCGAAGCATAGACCATTACATTGTCTGGGCCAAAGATTCATTTTGTCTTAAGCGAAGACCATTACACCGTCTAAGATAATGACTTCATCTTGTTTGAAGATTTAACTTCATTTTATATGAGGCATAGACCATTACACCGTTTGGTACAAAGATTTATTTTGTCTTAAGCAAAGACCATTACATCGTCTAAGCTAAAAACTTCATTTTATTTGACGCGAAAACGATTACACTGTCTAAGCTAATGACTTCTTCTTGCTTGAATCTTTATTTTATCTGAGGCATAAACCATTACGCTGTCTGGGCCAAAGATTTATTTTGTCTTAAACACTTTAAGAATCATCCTAGATATTATTTTGAATCTAGCTTTAAATTCTGTCACGTCGACGATTTCAGATTTTCACGGCTTCACCAAAATATTTGTACCTTGATGTAGGAATGTCGAAATCACGAAGCGTTAAATTTAATGGAAACTAGACTTCAAAATCTAAGACATTTCCGAAATTCGGAATCAAGCACATTGAGAATCGTCCCAGATATTATTTTGAAGCTAACTTCAAATTCTGTCACGTCGACGATTTCAGATTTGCACAGCTTCACCAAAATATTTGTATCTTGATGTAGGAATATCGAAATCACGAACCGTTTAATTTCATGGAAACTAGACTTTAAAATCTAAGACATATCCGAAATTCAAAATGGAACACATTGAGAATCGTCCCAGATATTATTTTGAAGCTAACTTCAAATTCTGTCACGTCGACGATTTCAGATTTGCACAGCTTCACCAAAATATTTGTATCTTGATGTAGGAATGTCGAAATCATGAACCGTTTGATCCATTAGAAACTTAACTTCCAAATATATAACATATCCAAAATGCAAAACTTAATGTCATAAGGATAGTTTCAGATAATATTTCGAAGTCAACTTTGGTTCCTGATATGCCGACAATTTCAAATTAGCGCGACTTCACCAAAATTTTTGTATCTTGGTATGGGAGCCTTGAGATCTTAAGACCTTTTTAATTGTCAAAAATTGAAATTCAAGAGCTTCATTTTCACCAAATATCTTAGGTCCAGTTGTCTCTGAATTTGAAATATCATGAAGGTAGACCATAATAACTTGAAGGTATGGCAAACGTGAATGCATAACGGATCCCCAAACTTCAATGCAAATGTTTGGCATCCCCCTTAAAAGATATCAATCATTTCAGTGCAGACACCAATTTAGCATAGCTTCCTACGTACCTCGGAGAAGAGGATCAATTCATACCGTAGTTCAGAATGGGTAGAATTTTTTTTATTTTTATTTTTATATGTCCTAACTTTTGCCTAGGCCACCTCTTTCGAGGTTTTCAACCTAGCAGACTTTTTTATTTTTATTTTATGTCCTAACTTTTTCCTAGGCCGCCTCTTTCGAGGTTTTCAACCTAGCGGACCTTTTTTTTATGTCCTGACTTTTGCCTAGGCCGCCTATTTCGAGGTTTTCAACCTAGCGGACCTTTTTTTTTTTTGGGCCGTACACATTTTAGACTCATGCGGGCCAGGAGTAACATGCAGTTTATGCTCATGCCTTAAGGAGCGTTGCAACTTCAAAGATAATACTTCTTCAAAAACTTGCCATTGATAGGGTCGATTCTCATGCCATTTGCATCAACCAGCTTGTAAGCCCCACTTGAATAAGATTCTTACACTACATATGGCCCATCCCATTTTGAAATGAACTTCCCTACAGGTTTATGAGAAGTGATAATGGGTCTTCTTATGGCAAGGACTTGATCTCCTACTTGAAAGGATCTCGGGTGAACTCTTTTATTGAAGGCACGAGACAATCGAGCTTGATTGCATTCAAGACTTTGTTGGGCCTCCAACCTCTTCTCATCAAGAGCCTCTAACTCTGCTAATCGAAGTTGAGCATTTTCTTCATCAGTAATCCCTTCTTGAATAGCCAGTCGTAATGAAGGTATTTAACGCTTAAGTGGCAAGACGACTTCGACTCCATAAATGAGTGAATACGGAGTTGCTTGTGTTGGCGTGCAGTGAGTCGTCCTATATGCCCATAGAGCTTCTTCCATATGGTCATTCCAATCTCGTTTGGATTTGGAGACGAATTTCTTCAACAAGTTGCATAAATTTTTGTTGAATGCCTCAGCTAGGCCATTGGCGACAACATTGTACATTGAAGAGTTACGTTGCTTGAAGCCAAAGAGATCACAAATCTTGTTCATCAACCTATTGTCGAATGGGTTTCCATTAACCGTTATTATGTAACGAGGAATGCCAAATCGATAGATTATGTTTACTCGGATGAAACTTGCAACATTTTCCTTCTTTACCTCCTTAAGAGCAACAACTTCAGCCCATTTTGAGAAGTAGTCAGTTGCAGCCAAGATGTATACGTGCCCACCAGAAGACTTCGGCAGTGGTCCCACGACATCCAATCCCCAAGCGTCAAACGGCCAGGATGCAACAGTCGGGTGCAACACTTCAGGAGGTTGATGAATAAAATTCGCATGGAATTGACAAGCCTTGCATCTTCGAGCGTAGTCCAAGCAGTCTTTTACCATCGTTGGCCAATAATATCCCATCCTTTTTATATGGAAGTGGAGCTTTGGTCCAGACTGGTGTGACCCACATACCCCAGAATGTGCCTCTTGCAAAGCTTGGAGTGCTTCTTCTTCCCCTAAGCATCGCAAGAGTACTCCCTCGAATGACCTTCTGTATAGAGTGTCTTTGTAGTAAAGGAAGCGAGGTGCACGACGACGGATTTCAGTCCTTCTCCTCGGATTTTCTGGAAGTATCCCATAGCACAAGTAGTCGATAATGGGTTGTCGCCATTCTTCTTTCTCAACTTCAGAAACAGCGACAAGATGCTTGAGTTTATTTTCTTCACCTTCAACCTCATTTAGTGGCGGTACTACCCATTTTTGGCAGACAATAACTTGCGCTTGATCAGGCAGGGTTAATGATGAAGCTAAGCAGCTAAAGCATCGACCCTCTTATTTTCTTTCCTTGGCACATGTTGAATAGTCACATCATCGAGCCACCCCATTAAATTTTTAGCGTAATCATGATATGGGCGTAATTCAGGCTTCTTAACCTCGTAACTACCCAAAAGCTGATTGACCACTAACTGGGAGTCACCAAAGACTTGTAACTGCAATTGCTTCATATCAACGGCCATTTCAAGCCCAAGTATTAATGCTTGATACTCAGCAACATTGTTGGAACAGAGTTGCGTCAAGGTGAAGGAGTAAGTCAAGACTTCACCTTGGGAAGTGATAAATACTACGCCAGCACCAGCTCCCCCGCGATGCGCAGCACCATCAAAGTACATCTTCCATGGAGGTTGAACTTCAACGACCATTGCGTCCTCATCAGGTAGTTCGTCAGTTAGCTCCCAGTCATCAGGTATCGGATGATCTGCCAAGAAGTCTGCCAATGCTTGTCCTTTTACAGCCTTTTGAGGGATGTACAAGATCTCGAATTGTTGAAATTGGAGATACCATCTCGCTAGTCTATCACTAAGAACAGGTTTTGACATCACGAACTTGATGGGATTTGCTTTGGAAACAAGACGGACAACATGAGCTTGAAAGTAGTGCTTCAACTTTTGAATTGAGAAGACTAGCGCCAAACACAACTTTTCAATTGGCGAATAATTCAGCTCATTTGGTGTCATCATCCTGCTCAAGTAGTAAAGGGAGTTTTCTTTCCCCTCACTATTTTCTTGGGCCAACAATGCTCCAACAGACCTTTCTTGCGCCGCAATGTATAGTATCAATGGTTTTCCAGGTATAGGAGCTGCTAAAACTGGAGGCTTCATCAATAGGCTTTGATACTTTCGAAAGCATTGCTAGAAGCTTGGTCCCACTTGAAAGGAACGCCTTTATTCATGAGGCGACTAAATGGTTGGCACCTCCCAGCTAAGTTCGAGATGAATCTCCTAAGGTATGCTAGCTTTCCTTGCAGACTTTTCAATTCATGAATATCCCGAGGCTCAGGCATTTTCAAAATAGCATCCACTTTGGCTTGATCAATTTCGATCCCTCGATGTCGGGCAATGAAACAAAGGAACTTTCCAGAAGTAACTCCAAAGGCACATTTCAATGGGTTCATCCTAAGTTGGTACCTCCGGAGCAACTCAAATACCATTCTCAAGTTCAAGTGGTCGCCCTTCTTTATTGATTTTACCACCAAGTCATCAACATAGCATTCGACATTCTTGTGGAGAAGATGGTCAAAAATATTCTGCATAGCCCTTTGGTACCTAGCACCAGCGTTCTTCAAGCCAAAAGGCATCACCTTATAGCAATAAATACCCTTGGGGGTGAGGAATGCAGTAAGCTCTTCATCTTTTGGTGCCATGCGGATTTGGTTATAGCCCGACGAACTGTACATGAAAGACATTGCTTCGTAACCAGTAGTAGCATCGATCATCAGCTCCGGAATAGGAAGCGGGAATTCATCTTTGGGACACACATTGTTGAGATCCCTGAAGTCAGCACATACTCGAATCTGGCCATTCTTCTTCCTTACAGGAAAAATACTTGAAACCCATGTTGGGTATTTAAACTCCCGAATAAATCCCGTTTCAATGAGTTTGTTAACTTCAGTTTCAATTAGGGGAACCAAGCCCGGCCTAAAGCTCCATTGAGCTTGCTTAACAGGACGAGCGCCATTCTTGACCGCAAGGTGATGGACTGCCAGTTTAGGATCCAAGTCAGGCATTTCTTTGTAACTCCAAGCAAATACATCCCTAAACTCCTTGAGTAACTCAATATAAGTTCTTTCTTCATCAACTTCTAGTAAAGCACTTAGGTAGGTGGGTCTTGGTTCTTCATCGGTGCCAAGGTTAACTTCTTTTAAAGCATCAACATTTGCTTTCACCCCTTCTTCAAGTTCCGGGGGAGCATCTTTCGCATCTTCATTTTCTTGAGGGTCCCCATCGTTGAAGGATATGTGATAACACGACATCATCCAATTTCTCATCATCCTCCATTAGAGATAAAACATCATGCTCGCTTTGTGCAGTAACATGATACGAAGAACCCACACTTTCTTCGTCTTCATCATGTTCTTTAGTGTATGCCACAGTATATGGCTTCACCTTCAGTACTTCATCACAAGAAACCATGACTTCTGTTTGCCGCCTCATTCTAGAAGGAACCAAACTTTGGAAATCTTTAGAAACCCTCTGAATTTTGTGCAAAGCGGGTGTTCTTGTATTTTGATAATTTTTCTGGAACTTATTCACCTTCTTTAATGGAACCAATCTCTCAAATACGGAAGTCCTCACAGTTGATTTTCCAAGTCTGTCAAAAACAGAAGGCCTGTTAGAAGCGACAAATTCATTTTCTACAGTGATGTGATTGCTACTCGCCCTTCTGATGGAGATGCGCACTGGTGACGGTTTCTTGTATCCCAAACCTTCGCGTGGTTGCCTCGTTGCAGCTTCTGATGGGAGCTTCCCTAACTTTGGTGGCTCATCGGGATTGTATCCAGCTTTCGCAAATAGCTTGTAAGCGTTAGGATCAAAGCCTTCATCTGTTCGCTTTGTAGGGAGTGTCACATTCTGCAAATGATTTTGAGTTACAAATCCTGCAAGCGGCTTCGAGGACAACTTTACTGCCTCAATTCGTTTCACCGGAAGAGTTAACTCCTTTAGTGTGTTGGTTTGGAGATTAGATGATTCTCCCTCGCCTTTCTTCCTTTTAGGGACATACTGGATCTTATGACTTACTTTATTTCCATAAGATGTAATATCCCCTCTATGAGATTTATTCACATTGGGTTGTACCTCCTCAGTAACGGCTTTGGCTTTACCAATAGTCACCTCAGTTCTTTTGGTTATGGACTCGTCATTCTTGCTTTTCATGCCATCATCAACCTTTAGCTCCTTCACAATGCAGTTCTTCAAGTAGAACTTTGCATCGACGAAGTGTGACTCTGCCTCGGTAAATGGCTCATCATCATCAACTATCTTCTTCTCGACTTCACCCTCGTAGTACTTTAAACATTGATGGTAGTTAAATGGAACTACTTTATTCTCATGTATCCAAGGCCTTCCAAGCAAAACATTTTATGAAGTCTTCACATCAATCACATGCAACCATGCACTTGATTGCATATCTTCAATAGTGATTCCCAGCCTGATCGCGCCTATGGCTCTTTTCCCTCTTGGTTGAATCCTTGGATCATCACACTACTTTCTGAGAGTTCGTTCATGGGAATACCAAGTTGTTTCACAGTGTGAACTGGCAAAATGTTCACTGAGGATCCTTCATCAACGAAAATTCGGTTTACCCTTTCATCACGCATATAGCCAACCAGGTACAATGGGCGGTTATGAGGAGTGTCACCCAGTAGAAGATAGTCACTTGTGAATGTAACTTTTTCCTCACAAGCATCAACTTCTTGAGTAGTGGAGTCAATGAGCTTTTTCGAAGATGGTGCCGACAGTAGGTCATCACTCCTTTCTTTCCCTTAGTCAGTATGGCAACAAGAGGCATCAATACCCCCACAGGAAATCTTCGTGCAGAACCAACTTGGTAAAAACTCCTCCAAGGTCACTGGATGTCGTGGCTTTTGAGGGTGGTGCACCTCCACTTTCGCTTTCTTTACGTGCTTAACTGGGTTCCATCTCCTAGGTCTTTTCACCATTATCTTCCTTGTTGGTTGTTCTATTGATCCTTTTTGTGGGCCTCTTTTGTGGCGCCTACGACTAGTCACCAACGTCCAACGTTCATCATCCTCAGGTTGGCCGTCTTCAACCTTGTAGTTCTCCAGTAATTCTTCATCTTTACTTTATTTGGAACTACATAATTCGTCTGAATTGAATGAGCCAAATATGATAGAGACTTGGTTTGCGTTCCATTTCTCATCTTCAAGCACGATCTTCTTTTCACGAGCCAAGTCCATAACTTTATTTTTGAAGACAAAGCACTTCTCTAGAGGGTGGCTCACAAGTCGATGATATTTGCAGTAATTTGGGTCATCAATTTTCTCTGATTCATTTGGTCGCTTCATATCTGGAAGCTCAATGAGATTTAGCTCGAGGAGTTCTTCAAAAATAGTCGGCACATCAGAATCAAGAAATGGGTACTCTTTCTCTTGCATTTCTTTTAGAGTCAACTTTCCACTTGGCTTATCTTGAAACGAAGTGGATTTCATACTCTGCTTCTTTCTCACCTTCATCGTGAACTTCACAGGTGATGTGTTGATATTCATAGCTTCTTTATTTTCAGATCTCGGTACAAACTTGCTCCATTTTCTGAATTCTTGCTTGTCGTTCCCTTTGTGAGGTTCATAGATCGGCAGCCTTTCGTTCCTAGCAGAGGCCATGCTCAATTCCATGTCATGGGCACGAGTTGCAAGTTTTTCAAATGTGCTAGGCTTGATACCTTGCAAGATGTAGCGCAACACCCAATGCATACCTTGGATGCACATCTCTATGCCAGAAGCTTCACTAAGCCTGTCTTTACAGTTGAGGCTTGCATTCCTCCAACGATTGATAAAGTCGATAACTGGTTCACTCTTCCGTTGACGAGTACTTGTGAGTNTATAAAGTCGATAATTGGTTCACTCTTCCGTTGACGAGTACTTGTAAGTTCTATCATACTCACAGTACGTCTCGTGCTATAAAAGCGATTGAGGAATTCTTGCTATAGTTGATCCCAGCTATCAACAGATCCAGCCTCGAGGTCTGTGTGCCAATCAAAAGCATTTCCTTTTAATGAGCGGACAAACTTCTTGACAAGGTAATATCCATAAGTCCCAGCATTGTTGCATGTCTCAACGAAGTGCGCCACATGTTGCTTTGGATTTCCTTTGCCATCAAACTGTTGAAATTTCGGAGGTTGATAGCCAGCAGGCATCTTCAACATATTGATCCTTGAATTGTACGGCTTTGCATAAGTAAAAGAGGACTTGGAAGCAACTTCATATTTGTTTTTTATAGTCCATTCAATAAACTCCTTTAGTTGATTGATCAGAATCATCCCTTCCGAAGAGACTGGAATTTCCTTAGTGGATGTAACTTGTCGTGAGGGAGCATCAATCTCTTGGACTTCTGGGAGTTTGCCAGGTGCATGGGTGGATTCTTCTTCCATCAAGATTCCCACCCTATCTGTTAGCTTGTCGATTCTAGCATCTTGATTTTGCATGCACTTGGTCAAGCCAGTGATTGCTTCCGTCAAGTTTGCCAACTGCTCCTCCACAGATGAAGTGTTTGTTACCATGGCTTGCATGATTTTCATGGACGATGGAGAGTAGCATAGATTTTTACACAGATTGATCTTTGATTGACTCATGCTATTTGGTGTAAGTGGGGGGGATCCATCACTTGAAGCATCATCATCTTCCTTCACAGCAGAGTGCTTGGATCCGGAGAGGTCAAGCAGAGCAAGAGTTTTCTTGATCTTTTCAGCAACATCGCTTCCTCCTCCGGGTGCATTTGTGGAAGATCTTGATCCTTTTGAGGATGAAGATCCGAAAACAGGGGTAGATACGGACGACACTTGGGGTGCTTGTTCTCCTAACGAGCTTGCTTTGCTCCTCGTAACTGGTCCAAAGCTTCCAAAGGTAACTTCGAGTATGTTTTCCACATCAACATAGAACCTACAATTAGCAGCCTTGGCGGAAGTTGAACTGAAGTTGATTTTCTTGGAAGCCATTTCATTGTTCTTGAACTTTGGTGTTTGAAAAGTTGAGATGAGAGGTAGATATTTTCCCACTGGGCGTGCCAGAATTTGAAGACAATAAATTGCACCGAGAAAATAATCAAGACTGAAAAATATTGCAACAATCATAGTATTTGATTTCAAATATTTGATTAATACAATCTCTATGAATCCTATGATTCTTATTTTCAATATAAATTCAAGGGCCTTTGAGCTTGATCTTGAATTTGAATTTGATTTATCCGTCACGAACACTTTGATTGTTGCCACGAATTGTCTCACGAACAAGTAACCTTGATCTTGAACGCCTTGTATTTGATTTGACTTTGTTCTTGATCTTGAATACTTGAATTGTTCTTCGTTCTTGAGCTTGAACTTGATTGCTTGAAGCTTGAAACTTGTAGAGAAATTTGCAGCGTTTGATCCACGAGCNATCTCTTTTTTGAGTTATGAAGACCCCTATTTATAGTTGTTGGAGGGAAGAGTTATGATAAGAACAAACTCTTTCCGACCAATCAAATTGAAGTGTGACATGGCCGCATTTGATTGGCCAGAACATGTCACTTGCACACGTGGCGCGATTTCACTGGCCTTTTAACGTGATTTGGATAGAATTCATAGTTTTAAGCATTATATACCTTACATTTTATGTGCTTTTGTGATAAAAATACACATTATATGTGCATAATGGAATCTATTTTATGTGTAGGTGAATTGGAGATGGAAGCCAAGCTAAATGGGTGCATAAAACATCAAAAATGCGCTCAAGAGTCGAAAAAGAGTGACCCGGGCGTTTGACCCCTAAAGCCAGGCATGCCCAGGCGTTAAGGGGGCATTTGGCCCTTAAGGCCAGGGTGACCCTAGAGTTAGCCAGTCGTTTGGCTCCTAACGCCAGGCCTGCTCTGGCGATAAGGGGGTGTTTGGGGCTTAACGCCTGGGTCCCTGTCCGGTCAATTTCGAGTTTTGAAGGTTTTAAGTGTTTCCCAGTTTGAATAGAAGTCTCCTACACGGTCAGGGTTTATCCCAAACATATAAATAGACCGAAAAACACAACTTTGGGGGAGGATGCCATTTTTGGAGAGAATATACACACAAAATCATTGAAGAAGCAAATGATTATCAGTTTTCTTCATCTTAATCTAGTATTTTCTATTTATGCAAAACTTATGCAATTGTTTAAGTCTAGTATCAGTGGCTAAACACCCATTGTTCTGGGGTTGTGGTTTAACCATGAATATTGTTGCTCGATATTAACTTAACCTTGATTATAATTCGCTCAATATATGGTTGTTTCTTCAATTCTGCATTTAATTGCTTAATTGTTTGGCCAGTAATTAGGTTCTATATACTATCTATGTTATGCTTTGGAAAGCCGTATATGGATTAGAGAAGAATTGAAGAGAGAGCGATCTTAACCCTTCAGGGGAGCGGATTTGTGGTTAGGATAGGAATATACCTAGTCACCGTGCTTAATTAAACATCATAATATTAGTGCGTTCTAATAGATTAATTTCATAGGAATATATGCGTTAATCTATTGAGAATAGGCGAGTAGTACTTCGGGAGAAGTCTACGAGAGCAATTATCTATTAATTAGCAACCATGAGTGAATAATATGAAAGGGAGAGTTAATTAGAATGCAATATGAATGGTGAATTGATCACAACCCTGGAATATTTGTCTCTACTGAATACAAAACAATATTCTTGTCACTTGATAATTAGTTCTTTCATAGAATCGTAGTATAAATTAGTTACATTCCTGGATTTTATTTTGGCTCGATTAAATAACAATTAGAGTGATTCAGCAAGTTGTTTACGCAAGTCCCTGTGGGTTCGACATTCGATTTAACATTATATTACTTGCTACGACCACGTACACTTGCGTGTGTGTTTGGGACCAACACGTTTTTGGCGCCGTTGCCGGGGACTTGAATATAGACTACTTTTTAGTTACTTGCTTTAATTGTTTATTTCATTGAGTGTAACGTCACGTGATTTTTGCTCTAATCTCAGGAACTTCGAGTGAATGTGTAGGGTCAGAAGCCAGGATAGTTACTTGCTTTAATTGTTTATCAGTCTTTGGGGCATCTTATGATGACTGTTTGAAAAACCTGAGCATGGTGTTGGCTTGTTGTGAAGAAACGAATCTGGTGTTAAATTGGGAGAAGTGTCACTTCATGGTGCAGGAAGGCATTGTCTTGGGTCATAGAATGTCTAAAAGTGGCATCGAAGTTGATAAGGTAAAAGTAGAGGCAGTTGAGAAACTACCTCCACCAATTTCAGTGAAGGGTGTCCGGAGTTTCTTGGGACACGCAGGATTTTATAGGCGTTTTATTAAAGATTTCTCTAAAATTGCTACCCCATTGTGCAAGTTGCTGGAAAAAGATATCAATTTCAATTTTGATGCACCCTGCCTGAAGGCATTTGAGGAGCTCAAGAAGAAATTGGTAACTGCCCTCATAATTGTTGCACCTGATTGGTCACTACCATTTGAACTTATGTGTGATGAAAGTGACCATGAAATTGGGGCAGTGCTAGGCCAAAGGAAAGACAAGGTATTTTATTCCATCAACTATGCGAGTAAGACCCTCGATGATGCACAGTAGCCTTACACCACCACTGAAAAGGAGCTGTTAGCTATGGTGTGGGCCTTTGAAAAATTTCGGGCATACTTGGTGGGCACAAAAGTTATTGTCCACACATATCACGTAGCAATCAGGTATTTATTTACAAATAAAGAGTCTAAAGCTATATTGATGCGCTGGGTTTTATTGTTGTAGGAATTTGATGTGGAGATCAGAGACTGAAAGGGCACTGATAACTAAGTAGCTGACCACCTGTCAAGGCTGGAAAATCATGATCATGTTGAGGAAGGTGGAGATATTAAAGAAGTCTTTCCTGATGAGCAACTTTTTGCTATAACCCAAGACCCTCCTCCGTGGTATGCCGATTATGTGAATTATTTGGTGAGTGGGGTAATTCCCTCAGAAATAAAATCTGAAGCAAGGAAAAGGTTCTTACGCGATGTGAAGTCCTACTACTGGGATGAACCCTACCTGTACAAAGAATGTGGTGATCAGTTAATGAGGAAATGTATCCCTGATATAGAAGTGGAAATGGTGCTATTTGATTGTCATGCATCACCATATGGGGGCCATCATGGTGGCGATCGAGCAGCAGCGAAAGTGCTACAATCTGGCTTCTTTTGGCCAACACTATTCAAAGATGCCCACGCATTTGTTAAAAAGTGTGACTAGTGCCAGAGAACAAGAACGATAACAAGGAAGCACGAGATTCCTTTAAATAATATCTTGGAGGTAGAGATTTTTGATGTATGGGGGATAGACTTTATGGGTCCATTCCCATCATCCAAGGGAAAAACAAAAGTGTGTAAACTATAAAAACGGGTCAAAGAAATAATTGATAAAATTGACAAAAAAGGCCTTTTTTATCTTACGATTCATCAAAATCCAGAAAACAATCAAAAAAATTCGAAAAAAGACTTTTTTGATTGGATGGGAATGTTGGAACCCATAAGGGATTTACTTGTCTATATATTGTTCCATTCGATCTTTTAGGTCCCGACTTCACCTCGATGGTTAGGCCACCACGCCCTTAAAGTTTTTTATTTGCATTCACGCCTTTTGGAAAGAGCCCTGCGGGGATGGAGCGACAGAAGATTTTTTGAGAATTCAAGAGAAGAATGAAATTGGCTGATATTATGACAATACTAGGTAGCATAGATATCATTATGGGAGAAGTTGATCGCCAATCCATCCCGAACTTGGTGGTTAAACTCTACTGCGGTGACGATACATTGGTAAGTGCTACAAGATCTCGTGCATTGGAACCCATGGTTATGGACCCGAATCCGTTAGTATGGAACATNCATCATCCAGGGGAAATAAATACATTTTGCTGACAGTTGACTACGTGTCGAAATGGGTGGAGGCAATTGCATTGCCGGCGAATGATGCCATGGTTGTCGCTGCATTTGTGAAGAAGAATATATTATCCAGATTTGGTACTCCACGAGCCTTGATTAGTGATGAAGGAACCCATTTTTGCAATCGGTTGTTGAATAACCTTTTAGCTAAATGCGGGGTCCGTCATCGAGTTGCAACAGCATATCACCCTCAAACAAGTGGACAAGCAGAGGTATCCAATAGACAAATCAAGCAAATACTAGAGAAAACGGTGAGTGTGAACAGGAAAGATTGGGTTGCTAAGTTAGATGACGCTTTATGGGCATACAGAACAACATACAAAACACCATATTGGGCCATCAAGGAGTTAAACATGAACCTTGAAGCTGCGGGTGAGAAAAGATTGCTGCAGTTGGATGAATTGGATGAGTTCAGGTTGCACTCATACGAAAATGCCAAACTTTACAAAGAAAAGACCAAGAAATGGCATGACAAACATATACATCCGCGTCATTTTGAGCCGAGCCAATAGGTACTATTATTCAATTCTAGGCTTAGACTGTTTCCTGGAAAGCTGAAATCGAGATGGTCAGGCCCGTTTGAAATAGTGAGAGTCACTCCATATGGTGTACTTTAATTGCGAGCTATACATGGTGAAAGAACATTTTTAGTGAATGGGCATAGAGTCAAACATTATTGGGGTGGTATCATAAATCTTGAGAAGACCAAAGTCGTGCTCGCTGATGACTGAGGCGAGGTTCTGTGTCGTGCCGCGACGTTAAATCAGGCGCTTCATAGGAGGCAACCTATTGACTTGTTGTAATCGTCGTGCCATGGCATTAACTAAGGCGCTTATTGGGAGGCAACCCAATGCTTAGTTAAATCTTAACATAGCTTGAATAATTTCATATAATTATAGGTACTAACGAGCTTGCGAGTGCATTCCAGTGAAAGGAGCAGTGTTCTTGCATGACGAAAGGTGAGACGAAGGCCAGGGGGTACCTGGCTTTTCAGCCCTAACGCTTGGCAAACACCAAGGCAGGCTGGGCGTTTCAGCCCTAACGCCTGGCAAACGCTAGGGAAGGCTGGGCGTTTCAGCCCTAACGCCTGGCAAACGCCAGGGTAGGCTGGGCGTTTGGGGTCCA
>ML437208.1:0-22797 GCA_005239525.1 Nicotiana knightiana
CACTTAAAACATGGATGCTATGAATTACTTTGCAGGTTGAATCACTTAAACCATTACTTTGCATGTTGAATTACTTAAACCATTTTTCTGCTTCTTTTCAGCAGGTTGAATCAATGGGGAACACTGGTTGATGCTGACTGCTGAGAGGCAAATTTTGGCCAATGCCCTGCTGCTGCTGGACTTCTCAAATGACTGAATGAGCGTCCCCTGATTGTGTACAATCTGCAAATGTGTTCTGCTTTTTAGTACTGTCATTTTGTAATTTGCAAATGGACGTTCTGTTTCTGTAAGTCGTTAACTGGACAGGTGCAATGGACGTTCTGTTTCTGTAAGTCGTTAACTGGACAGNACTTGGCCATCCGTTTCTTACTTTCTTTGTACCCTAACGATTTTGTTAACAACTTAACAAATAGTAGGTTTTGTTAACAACTTAACAAATAGTTGATGCCACCATCTTTCTTTGTTAGGGTTTCTGTATGAATTTGGTTAATGACTTAATGCCTCTTTTTTGCTAGAATTTGGTTAATGGTTAATTTGGTCAAGGAGTTACATTAGTAGGTAGAATTAGTAGTCGATTACCATAGGTAAAATTAGGCCGATAAACCGCCCGATAACCGTCCGATAAGAGGTAAACCGATACCAATCCGCCTGATATCTTATCGGGTGGCTAACAGATTAATACATTTAAAAGCCGATAACCAATAAGCCAAACCGTTAAGAGTAAATAACCGCCCAATCCGCATGATAAGCAGCGCTACAACAATCTTCTCTTTCTAACAAGACTCCTTCTTCCTAGCACTCTCTTCACCACTAGTTTCAACACCCTTCACATATGACACCTTCTTGGTTTTACAAGCATAGTCTTCTTAGAGGATTTACGAATAAGGGAAGCAGGTTCCTCATTCACCTCTTCGTCCTAAACTTCCACGACATTGGTCGTAGGCAAATCCTCCTCATCAACTAATCTACTCGCCTTCACCAATCTTCTTCTCTTCGTTTTCTCCTTATTCTCCTTTAAGACATTTTCGAGGGCGACCTTCTTCTGCTGCCTAGCAGCGAATCTCTTAAGAACAGAGTCTTTAGAAGTTGTCCTACTACTCATAGCAGTGAGGAACTTTGCTACAGACACATTTTCATAATCCTCCGCGCTCCCATCTCCTTCTTCATTTGACACATACTTCATTTCTCGATATACAAAGTCTAAAACAATTGCATCTAGGTGAGGGGAAGGAGTAGGGTCAGTACTTTCCATGGGTTGTCTAATGGAGCATGGAGTTTTATCCCAAGTAGGAGCAGAGAACTCCTCTTGGGCAGAGGGAGCAGGTCCCTCTATTGGCTCCCTTGTAGTGCTGACTAGTACCAAGTCACCTTGAGGCACCAGGTCCCCATTTCCATCCCCATTATCTTGCTTCCCCCTGAGCCCCAACACTCACACAACCAGACATAGACTCCCCAACAAGACATCATTTAATAGCAATAGACAACATATTTTTTATAGCTTATTTCTCACTCAAATCTTCCAACAATGTAGAATTATTAAGAGTTAGAAGAGCATTACCCGATGGAGATAGGATGTTTAGATCCAAATTTTTAACAGAGGGGGTTTCAGATACACCAGATTGTTCACCAAGATCAGTGACATCCACTCAGTCCACACTTTTTTCCTCAACCCACTAACTCGAGACCTCTATACCTTTTTCTCCTTCCACCGGTCCTTCTACTTTTATTTTTTCTGTTGTAGCAGAGGGAGATGTCGAAGCGAAAAACTTCTTAGGAGTTTGGGTTTTCCGCTAAGATAGGAAACATAACTCGATGGAGTAGGGGAGGAAGCAGTGGTTGGTGGTTGGTTGGAGATAGGGGTTTCAGTAGGTGAAAGATGAGGATATGATTCTAAAGGTTGTGCTTCGTGAGACGAAGGCATGATTGGGATTTCAGTGGTGGCTTTTGGAGACTTTGATTGTTGTGAAGACATGGTTAATTTTAAGAGTGAAGACACGAAAGAGAGGATTTTCAGAGAAAAAGAGAGAGTTTGATGGCTTTGATGTAGATAATTATGAGAGAGACTTGTATTTTGGGATTATTTAGGGGGAAATGAGGGACTAGTTACAGATGGACGTGATGGAATGGATAGTCTGGTCGGTTTGTAATGGGTGTGACGTTTGGGATTAAGACATATGGGAAAATGGCGTACATACTTAATGACGTAGCACACTTAGCAGTTCAAAATGTGTACTAAACTGAGTCACGGGAACCAGGTTGCCTGACTAATTTTGCAAATATGAGCATCATCCTTCTAATAGGCTGCAATGCCATTAACTTCTTGTTTGTCATGTAATTGACATGTGTGTTTACATGTAACAGTATAGAATTGAGTTAGAAGTTGCCAGAAAATACTTTGTAGCAATTTAAATTACCATCCTTTCATAGCCAGTCATTGAGGGACCAGATTCTCAATTTAATTTGATCAATCCTAGCTATAGGCGATTCTTTTCAAAACACTCTCTACTCAGTTCTTTGGTGAATATATCAACTACCTGGTCCTCTATTTTGCAGAACTTCATACATATGATCTCCTTTTCAACATTGTCCCTCAAAAAATAGTGTCGCACATGAATGTGCAATGTCCTCTTATGCTAAATCGGATTCTTTTCCATATTGAGAATACAACAAAATCTTCTAATTGTTGCTTGATCCGCAGTAGTTGAGCACAACATGATGAGGCATCTACTACATATTCAGCTTCTGCAGTTGAAAGGGCTACATAATTTTTTTTCTTTGTTCCCCATGAAATTAAAAATAATCCCAGAAAATGTGTCATGTCAGATGTGCTCTTCCTATCCACCATGTAACCAGAATAATCAGCATCACCATACCCAATTAAGTCAAAATTGTCTCTAGAGGGATGATAAAGGACTAGGTCCTGTGTTCCTTTAAGATATCTCAAAATTCTTTTAGAATATTTCAAATGAGATTCTTTAGGACTTGATTGGAATGTAGCATACAACCCCGCACTGAACACAATGTCATGTTTGCTAGTTGTTAGGTACAAGAGAGAACCAATGATACCCCAATACACGGTTTCATTTACAGGGGAACATGGTTCGTCCGTGTCTAGACGAGTGGCAGTAGCAATGGGAGTATCGATAGTCTTTGAACTTTCCATCTTAAACCTCTTCATAAGCTCCTTAATGTATTTCTGTTGACTAATCACCGTTCCCTTAGAGGTTTTCTTAACTTGTAGTGCTAGGAAGAAGTTTAGTTCCCCCATCATACTCATCTCAAATTCGCACCATAAGTTTGGAAACTCCTCACATAAAAAGTCATTTGTTACACCAAGATGATGTCATTAACATAGACCAGCACAAGTTTCAGACGCCGCACTATTTTCTTTACAAGAGTGTAGTCATATTTCCCTCTAGTGAATCCATTTTCTAGAAGGAACCTGGATAACCTTTCAAACCATGCACGAGGGGCTTGATTTAATCCATATAAGGCCTTGTCAAGCTTGAATACATGTTCAGGATTCTCATGGCATTCAAAACCACGTGGTTTTTTGACAAAGACTTCTTCATTCAAATATCCATTCAGAAATGCACCCTTAACGTCCATTTTTGGAACAATTTGAATTCCAAATGAGATGCAAAAGCAAGAAGAATTCTGATGGCTTCCATTCTTGAAAATGGAGAAAAAGTTTCATCATAATCAATCACTTTTTCTTGATTATAGCCTTGAACCACTAACCTGGCCTTATTTCTTGTTGTATCACCGAAGTTATCAAGCTTGTTTCTTAACACCCACTTAGTTCCAATAATTGTTCTATCTAATGTTCGAGGAACCAGGTGCCATAAAGTTGTTTCTCTTAAATTGATAGAGCTCTTCTTGCATAGTGGTAATCCAGTCAGCATCTTTTAATGCTTCCTTGATATTTTTCAGCTTAATTTGATATAGAAAAGTTGAGAAAGAAAACATGTTTATTGACTTTGATCTAGTCTAAATTCCTGAATCCAGATGAGTGATTACATTCCGGGGAGGATGTGAGATTGTGTGCTTCCAGTTAGACACCTGAGTCTCAAGGTGTAAAGGACCAGGTTCCACCGTGTGACACCCATCATTAACATTCATGGAAGTGTGAGTACTACTTTTATGCTCAACATTAGGGGTGTATTGCACAACATCAACAACTCTATTTTCCTCTTCAGGTTTTGTGACAGAGGCACCAGGTTCCTCTGAATCAACTGGAGGTTCTGTTGTATCTTCTTCACTAGACTCCTTGACCCGAGTCATCAGATCTGCCTTCCTGTTTGCCATACCAATGACTTCTCCAGGAACCTTTGAATACTGTCCATCTTGATCATTCTTATTATGTGAATCCTTCCCACTTGAGTGGTGTGATTAATCAAAGATTATATGTACACTTTCCTATGTGCATTGAGTTCTTTTGTTGCAGACCTTGTATGCTTTGCTTTGTGAAGAATAGCTAGAAAAATCCCTTCATCACTTTTAGCGTCAAATTTTCCCAATGTTTCCTTACCATTATTGGGAACAAAACCTTTGCAACCAAATGCTCTTAGGTAAGTCACCTTTGGTTTATCCAATTTATTAATTCATACGAGGTCTTGTTAGGAGGGACATGAATCCTGATCATGCACTTGTTTATCAAATAACAGGCAGTGTTACTGCCTAGCCCAAAATCTCTTTGGTACGCCACTGTCAATTAGCATATTCCTTGTCATGTCTTCAAGAGTTCTATTTTTCCTCTCCACAAAACTATTTTGTTGGGGGTGTTCTAGGAGCTGAAAAATTATGACTTCCATCATTTTCAGCACAAAATTCATCAAATTTTGCATTGTCAAACTCGGTACCATGATCAGATCTTATACTCACAATTTTATAGCTCATCTTAACTTGAATCTGCTTCACAAAGGCAACAAAGATTGGAAAGGTCCTTGGTTCTGAGGAACAAGGTCCGTGTGAATCTGGAATAATCATCAACAATAACTAGGATGTACTTCTTTCCTCCTCCGTTGGGGAGAAGATCTAGGGCCTTGAGGTGCTTACTTCCTTATTTGACTTGAATGAGGACCCAACTTGCTTCCTTTTCATACATGCATCACACACGTTATGATCTTTGAACTTTGACTTCGGCAGCCCAAGAACCAGGTCCTTCTTGATTAGCTTGTTCAATAGAGAAAAGCTTGTATGTCTCAATCTTCTGTATCACAGTTCAACATCATCATCAACAACACTCAAATATGTAAGATCTCCACTGTTCAGAAACTCAAAGTCTGCAACATAGATGTTTTTGAATGTTTTTGCCACCAGAACCACTTCACCAGTTACAAGATTGGTAACAGTGCAAGATTTTGATAAGAACTTCACTTTGTCTCCTTTGCCGCAAATTTGAGAGAAACTCAGCATGCTATATTCAAGCCATTCATATAATACGCATTTTCAGTTGAATGAGTGAGTGTCTTCCCAATTTTTCCAACTTCCATAATGTATCCCTTTTTTCCATTACCAAAGGACACACTCCCACCTTGCAAGACTTTGAGTGAAAGGAAATTATCAATACTTCCAGTCATGTGTTTAGAGCAGCCACTATTCATGTACCATTTTTAGCTGCTTCCTTTCACTGCTGCCTGCACAAGGAAATCAAAGATTAGACTTAGGAACTCAAATACGTTTGGGTCCCTTGTGATGAGGAAAGAGGCGAATTAAACTTCTTTTTGTCCAAACAGGCATAACACGTCTCTTTTTTAGAGAATCGTGTTTGTTAGCAGTAGATAATTTTTCAACAAAAAAATTATTTTTCTGTTGGGACTGAAACCTTTCTTTACAGGAAACTTTGAAATGTCCAGTGTTACCACAATAAATGCAAAGCGAGTTATCAGGTACAATAACATACTTGTTATGTGGATTGTAGGGAGTCTTTTATTTTTGGAACCCGATTCCTTGCCCGTTCGTCCCATTATTTTTCTACATTAAGTGATTGTGTTAGAGGACCAGGTCCACTTTAGAGATTTATCTAGGTCATTTTTAACCATGCTTAGATCGTTCTCAAGTTGTCTATTTTTTTTAAAAAAATTCGGCACAGGACTCAATTTTGCCTTTTATTTTCAAGATTAAGGTGTGCCTCGCTCGCCATTTCCTTTTTTTTGAAGGGTTCATGCAATTTTCTATTGAAAAACAGAATTATTGTCCCATTTTAACTCCTCTACTGTTTCCTTTAGATCCACAACTACTACCAGCAAGTCTTCTCTGTCATGTTCTACCTCTTCAATTTTCTTACTTAGAACATCGTTTTCTTTCTTTAAATCCTTTATTTTTTCTTTGCAATCAACAACTACGACCAGTAAATCATCTCTTTCATGCTCTACCTCTCCTATTTCCTCAGTCAAAGCATTTTTATCATTAATGAGATTACAGTAAGCATCAATCAAGATATTAGCTAAAAACACCGGTTTCTTTTGATAATAAGACTTCAGATTTCTTTGAACGTCTAGAAAGTTTACCTCATTGTCATCATCATCTTTATTCTCATAAGATTTTTCCATCAAGGCAAATATGGAGTCATATTTTGCTGTGTCGCCTTCAACGACCATCGTGGAGGTGTCGCCTTGTTAATCATCACCCTCAGATTCACTAGAGGAATCTCCCCATGAAGTAAGAGCTTATTTCACAATACTATTAGGGACATCTCTTCTCTTGAATTTCGTGTCAGGGACCGAGTTCCTCTTGGCCGTCTTGTCGGTGTTGTGCTTGTAATGGTCCTGATTGTGGAGAGGACGATCTTTGATAAAATGTCCTGGCTTCCCGCATTTGTGACAACAATCATAGACTTTTGTTATGCTAGAGCTACCTTTTTTAGGAATGCTTCGATTACTACGAACCATTTTCTGCAACCTCCGTGTCAAATAGGCCATGTCAGCATCTTCACCACTTGAGTCACTGTTGTCTCCTTTGAGAACCAGGTTCTTCTCCTTTCTGGGTTCTCTTCTTTCATGTTCCTTCTTGTTATTCTTCTTCTTCATTTCGTATGTCTTCAAATTTCCAATGAGTTCACCAATCATCAGCTTTTACAGATATTTTGCCTCTGTGATAGCATGCCGTTGCTCTCCCAGGAAGTAGTTAACACACTGAGTTTGTTCCTTGAGATACTCCCTCCTAGAGAATGAAGCTCATGGATGATGGAGGTGAAATGAGTATGCATGTTTTGAATGGACTCATCATCCTTCATCTTGAAGAGTTCATACTCAGTAGTGAGCATGTCGATTTTTGACTGCTTGACTTGAGTGGTACCTTCATGTGAAATTTGGAGAGCCTCCTAGATCTCCTTGGCAGATTGACAGGCTGAGATTCAGTTGTACTCGTTTAGTGCAATACCACAGATGAGGATCTTCTTTGCTCGGAAGTTTTTCTCGATGGCTTTACGATCGACATCATTGTACTCCTTTCTTTTTTTTGGAACTTAGACAACTGTCTCACCAATGGTCTTCATAGGAACAAAGGGTCCGTCACAGATGACATCTTAAGCTCCGAATCGTTAGCCATGATAAAATCATGCATTCATGTCTTCCACCATCCATAGTAGTGTCCATTGAATCTTGGTGGTTGTAGGTTGATTGACCTTCTTCAAAATTTGGTAGAGAGGCCATGAAGATCCTTTTTAGGTGTTAGCCTAATGGAAAGAACCTGCTCTGATACCAATGGTTGTAAACTAAGAGTCCACTATAAAGAGTTGACTTGTACTGTGATGAAGGAGCATATATTCATATGTTCCTCTGTTGTTCCTTTAGTTGATTGCATTGGAACTTGTTCTAGATATTTGACTTATTGGTCTTAGAGCGGAGATGCTTTGTATAAGGTTCTCAATCTGTTCTCATATGAAGTTCGTTAAATCGTCAAAATAAAAAGGCACAAAACTTAAAAAAGTACGACTAATAAGTACTAAGTATTAATTACATGACTAAGCAATAAAAAAAGTTATACATTTTCATTGTCTAAACCAATGCAAAATAAAAAAAATAGATATTCAATTCTATTGTCATTCTTAGTATTGAATTAAATTTCTCTTGTTAGTATTAACATTGATTTTTTTGTCTTTAGGCTTTATTTATGTTACTATATTTATGAGCTATATAACATACTGGACTAATCTATTTTTTTTCCGATTTGACTCATATTATTAATTTGATACGATTTATCGATTTTTTTTATATACCCCTAATATATGCGATGTGAAACTTCTACGGACCAAAGGACAGTGATGATGGTTATCTAGTCTATCTGCATAAACCCCTAATTCTAGCAATCCATTTAACCACGAGTAAAATTATACTACAAAGAGTGCAAGTGTAGTGGGTCCCCGCCATGAATCATGATTAATGTCCTATTATGCAATTTGCTGTATTTTAATACTTAAGAGAATTACAATATATTTTCACTATGATTAAAGTTGTCGTATATTTATCCCTTTCCCTTTAAGGTGATAAGAATACCTTAACAAGAGGTGGGCATCACAGTGTCAAGCAAAATTGATCTAATACTATGAGTAAAGGTAAAGTACAATAGTAGTAGGTGATCAAAACTAGGGATGACAAATGGGCGGGTCGGACTGGATATGGGATGAATCGAAAACGGGTAATAAAAAAAACAGATAAATTATCCGATCCGACCTATATTTAAAACGGATAAAAAATAAGTTAAGCGACGGATTATATTATCAATGGCTTCATTAATACGATCACTTTTGGGAGAATTCATAGTCTCCTAAACTTAAGGAACCCCCAATTTGAGATTTAACAAATATAAAAGTTAAATTCATTAATTATTAATTAATTATCCATTTTTTAAATGGATAATATGACTTTTATCCATACTTAACTCGTTTATAAAAAGTTCATTATCCAACTCATTTTTTAGAGGATAATACAGGTAATGGATTATTTTTTTAAACCATTCTCAACAAAAGTAGTCGTACAATCGAAGTTTGGATTCTACATTTCGTAGTGTGTTAGAGGGAAAACAGTAGAGAGAAGAGAATCATTGTGTTTAAAGCTTTATTCTTTATGAATGAATACAGTTTAGAAACATTAATGATACAATAGCCCATCATTTTAAAAGTTTACAAAAGTCAAAATGGTGTAAAAAATAGCTGGAATTTAATTGATGATGCCCATCGTTTCATGTCACCCATATCCTTACTACTATATTTTGTACATTTTCCAGACTTTGAATTACAACCTCGGTACAATGAAAACTTGCCACTTGAAAGTAACAATATTAAATGTAAAACAGACCTCAGTTACAGTACATGGCATGCGTATCAAGATAAACACTTGGGGTACTTAGCTGATTTAATGAATCCCAATGTACTATCTCTAAAAAGGCCACACTTGTTCACATATAGTAATACTGTTTTTATTCTTTTTCTTTGAAGGTTCTCTCTCTCTATCTTTTGTTTTTCTATAACTGCGTCCGGGCATCCGCGCACCTCAACTAATTTCACAAGATACTTGTTACTTTTCCGAACCAAAATTAGTGATTCTTTAGTTATTTTCACACATATTAAAAAATTCACGTTTTAACATTAATTAGCAATGCAATTGACCATATTAATTTTTACTATATCTTCACATAAACACTCCTAATACATGTTTCAACATTATTTACTCCAAAATCAATATAAGAAAAAAATAATTAATTTATTCTTGAAATCTGGAAAAATCACTTGTTTTGGACAATAAGAAAAAAACCAAAAATTATCTAGCTTTGGAGTACTTTCCACTAGCATAAATATAAGATAACTATGTCTACCAAAGTTTGGACAGGCGAGAAAAAATTACCTAATATTTTTGCTTTCATTAAAAAATTTGAACTCGGGACCTCACGATTCTGAACCTACTTCGTTGAACTTTATCTTTTTGTTTTCTTCCTTCATTGCTTTGTCTTTAAGGGGAGAGTAGTGGATAATGGATTCAAAATCTTGTACTCCTATTAAAGTAAATGTTGTGTATATACTTGTGACCACATGAAAAATGATTGATATTAATCATGGTTAATGAAGTTAATATTAGAGGCACCTGATGATTTAAAAAACATTTTGAAGGATTTTTCCAATTAAAGATGTGGTCCTCTCCAATGCCACAATGTACTTTCATTTGCTAGTTCAAAGTGGAAAAAAGGGAAAGAAACAAGAATTACAAAGAATAAAAAAGGGAAGAGCAAATAAGTTTAAAGGAATAATGTGGGGAAGTGGGAAATCAAAAACAAACTTTCTTGGATCCTGCATTAACTATACTACTGCCCAAATTCTATTATAAAATTAAAAAAGAAAAAGAGGAATGAAATCTAAGAAAACCAAAAGTATTAAGAGAGCAGAAAAAAGTTGAAAAATACTGAGGAAAGAGAGAGATACAAAGAAAATTAAAGCAAAAGAAAACAGATGAATTGTGTGAGTACAAGTATGGGAGTTACAAACAGAAGTAGAAGCATAAACTAAAGATCAACGAGAATAAGGAATAGTATATGGATTGTGGTGGGATGAATAGAATTTTCTATTATTAATCAGAAGTTTCGAGTTTACTGAAAATCAAAAATATTTACTATTTAGATTTTTGGACTTCTTTTTAAATTCTGTTTTCTCTTTCTTCACACCAAACAAAACCCACTGATGGCAAACTGAATCATGATGAAAAACTCTCTGTTTCTAGCACTCCAAAAAAGCAATTTCTAACACTCAAAACCTTCCCTTCCCTTAAATTTACCTCTTTTTTCACACCCCATTTCTCAACCATTTCCTATTCCACCATAACCATGAAACACTCCCTTTCTCTTTTTCTCACCACAGCCATCTCAGTTTTCTTCTTTCTAACAAGATTTTCACTTGTATTCTCCATTACTAGTTCAAATCTTCCTCTACAACTCATTTCTCTTTTGTCTTTAAAATCTTCTTTTCATGATCCTCACAACAATTTCCATGACTGGGATCCTACACTTGCTTTTTCGAGACCAGGTACACATATCTGGTGTTCTTGGTCTGGTATCAAATGTGACAAAAAAACTAGCCAAATCACATCACTTGATCTCTCAAGGAGAAATCTTTCTGGTACAATTCCCCTTGATATCAGAAACTTATTCCACCTTCACCACCTTAACTTAAGTGGTAATTCCTTTTATGGTCCTCTCCAAACAGTCCTTTATGAATTTCCTTTCCTTAAAACTCTTGACATTAGTCACAACTCTTTTAATTCCACGTTCCCACCTGGCATTTCAAGACTCAAGTCTTTAACACACTTAAATGCTTATAGTAATGATTTCATAGGCCTTTTGCCTGAAGAAATTGTTCATCTTCCTAATCTTGAGTATCTTAACCTTGGTGGAAGTTATTTCGAAGGTGTAATTCCGAAATCTTATGGTAATTTTTCAAAGCTGAAGTTTTTACACTTGGCTGGAAATGTATTAACAGGTCCAATTTTACCTGAGTTTGGTTTCTTGAAACAGCTTGAACATATAGAGATTGGTTACAACAATTTCACTGGTGGTATCCCTGTTGAATTTTCATCCTTGTCAAATTTGAATTATCTTGATATTTCCCAAGCCAATATTTCTGGTTATCTCCCTTTTGGTCTAGGAAATTTGACAAAGCTTGAAAATTTGCTTCTTTTCAAGAACCATTTGTTTGGTATAATCCCGCTGTCTTTCGCCAAACTGAAATTGTTAAAATCGTTGGATTTATCCGACAATTATCTCACTGGAACAATTCCAGAAGGGATTTCAGGATTTAAGGAGCTTAGTATTTTAAATTTGATGAACAATAATTTAACAGGTGAAATTCCACAAGGAATTGGTGAGCTTCCTAATCTTGAAATGTTGGCTTTGTGGAATAATTCATTCACTGGAATTTTACCACAGAAGTTGGGTTCAAATGCAAAGCTACAAAAACTTGACGTCTCTTCGAATCAATTATCAGGTCCCGTTCCACCAAATCTTTGTCTCAGTAACAACTTAGTTAAACTGATCCTGTTTTCAAATCAGTTTATTGGTGAGCTTCCTTCTTCCTTAGCCAAATGTACCGCGTTAACGCGGTTCAGAATTCAAAACAACAAGCTCAACGGCTCAATACCTTTGGGTTTCGGTTTTTTACCCAATTTAACCTTCTTGGATATGAGCAAAAACAATTTCTCTGGTCCAATTCCGAAAGATTTTGGGAATGCTGTCAAATTGGAGTATTTGAACATATCAGAGAATTCGTTCAACAGTGAGTTGCCTGATAGTATCTGGAGTTCTACAAGCTTGCAGATATTTTCGGCAAGTTACAGTGGCCTAATCGGGAAAATTCCCAAATTCAAAGGGTGTCGAAATTTGTACAAAGTTGAGCTTGAAGGAAACAATCTAACAGGAAGTATTCCATGGGATATTGAGCATTGTGAGAAGCTCATTTGCTTGAATTTTCGACGAAATTCGCTTACTGGAATCATTCCCTGGGAAATATCTGCAATTCCTTCTATAACGGAAGTTGATTTGTCTCATAATTTTCTCACTGGAACAATCCCTTCGAATTTTGCCAATTCCAGTACTTTGGAAAATTTCAATGTCTCCTTCAATCAACTCACTGGTGCAGTGCCTTCTTCAGGCTCCATATTCTCTAGCCTACATTCGTCGTCTTTCGTGGGAAACGAAGGCCTTTGTGGTACTGTTATTCAAAAACCTTGCGGGACCAATGGGCTCGCTGCTGGAGCCCTGGAAGTCAAGCCGCAGCCAAAAAAGACAGCTGGCGCGATTGTCTGGATAATGGCTGCGGCTTTTGGTATTGGGTTGTTTGTCCTTATAGCGGGGAGCCGATGTTTTCACGCCAATTACAGCAGTGGGTTTTCAGGAGAAAGGGAAGTTGGGCCGTGGAAGTTAACGGCGTTTCAGAGGTTGAACTTCACGGCGGAGGATGTGTTGGAGTGTTTGACAATGACGGACAAGATCCTCGGAATGGGTTCAACAGGGACAGTGTACAAGGCGGAGATGCCAGGTGGGGAGATCATAGCGGTGAAAAAGCTATGGGGAAAACACAAGGAGACGATCAGGAAAAGGCGAGGCGTTTTAGCTGAGGTGGATGTTTTAGGTAACGTAAGACATAGGAACATCGTGAGATTGTTAGGTTGTTGTAGCAATAACGAGTGTACGATGTTGTTATACGAGTACATGCCCAACGGCAGCCTCGACGACTTGTTGCATGGGAAGAACAAGGACGCTAATTTGGTAGCTGATTGGCTCACTAGGTACAAAATCGCGCTCGGGGTTGCTCAGGGGATTTGTTATCTTCATCATGATTGTGATCCCGTCATTGTTCATCGCGATCTTAAGCCTAGTAATATTCTTTTGGATGGTGAAATGGAGGCCAGAGTTGCTGATTTTGGTGTTGCTAAATTGATTCAGTGTCATGAATCTATGTCTGTAATCGCTGGTTCTTATGGCTACATTGCACCTGGTAAGTTCTTCTTTATCTTCTTATTTTATTAAATGCAAAATTACATGATTGTTTTCCATGTTTATCCAAAATAATATTTGTCACATCCGTTTAGTTCCTTTTGTAGGGTGACCAAAAAGGGGTCACTTGCGTACTAAACGTGGTGTCATGTCACTAACATCATGCATTTTGAGTGAAAGCATGATATATCTTGTTTTTTTTTTTTTTGTCTTTAATATTCTATGTCAAATGCCTCAACTGCTTCAAATTAGTGGAATCCTCTTTTCACCATAACCATATCTAGTATCACTAATTCATATTTTGAATTTGAGCGCCCCAATCTGATATCTCTATATTGAACTTTTTATTTGTTTAATACTCATGTTTAGTCAGAGGCGGATCTAATAGCTTCAGTTGAACTCATAATTTTCATTGCAAATTATAAATTTAGGTGTAAAAATTTATTAAATTACTACAAATAGTGAACATGAACTCATAGTTTTAGAAATATAATTGATTCGTTGGAAAAAGTCTTAAAAACTAAACTCATATGGTTTAAATTTTGTATCCGTCTTTGTGTCTAGCTTAATTTAGTGAAATGCTTGATTAACTCAAAACAGAAATATATTTTAAAATAAAATTCAAATATTTGAATATAATTCAAGGGAAAAATTTATAAGCTAAATTTTAAGCGGCGGAGTAAGGGCGGCGGAATCACCGTCTGTTTCATTTCTCTTTTTGCAGTTTTAGCCACGACTTTGTAGTGCTTCAGAAGAATTGCGCACTATAGTACTGCGCGTGAATTACTCCCTTCGCCTTTACGTTTAACCTTTTGCTTTTTGTTATTCTTTGGACCCACCAAGATTTTGTCAAGCTAGTCCCTTGATTTATTAGTACTACATTCCTTGACTTTAAATATTATAAAGTCAAAATATTTTTCCTACTAGCAGACAAAGTGTTATGATAACGAACTTACATTATACAATATGTTGTTATCTTTTCATTATAATAGACTTGACATCATAGTTATTACTACTAATTAAACATGTTTATGTGTTTAATGATGCAGAATATGCGTATACGTTGCAAGTTGATGAGAAGAGTGACATCTACAGTTACGGTGTGATGTTAATGGAAATTTTATCAGGGAAAAGATCGGTAGAACCAGAATTTGGTGATGGAAATAGTATTGTAGATTGGTTTAGGTCCAAGATTAAGACTAAAAATGGGGTATACGACGTGTTGGATAAAAATGCTGGCGCTTCGTGTCTATCGGTGAGGGAGGAAATGATGTTGTTGCTCAGGGTGGCATTGCTCTGCACGAGCCGGAATCCAGCGGACAGGCCATCGATGAGGGACGTTGTGTCAATGTTGCAAGAGGCCAAGCCTAAGAGGAAGTTGCCTGGAGCTGTGGGTACTGGTGATAACAATGCAATTGCTGCTATTCCTTTGGCTCAAAAGGCCAATGTGGATTGTTAATATAATTGGATATTTGGTGCTTGTTTTTCTTCTCTTTGATTTGATTTTTCAACTTAGTTTTCTCTTTAAATAGTGGGGGGATTGGTATAGGAGAAGTTAGTACTTAATATTTTTCTTTCTTGAATTCCCAGAGTGTTCTCTTTCCATTGTTCTTTGACATTAGATTGAGGCTATGACATGGGTATCTTTGCTAACAAATCTTTGCATGAGTTCTCCCCTTGGGAACCGTTACTCTATGTCTCTCTCTCGTTTTTATTCTTGGGCAGTGGTATGTGTAAGTGATATCAATATTCGAAGAAACGAACGATTGAATAAATAAATATAATAACAAGCGGTGTTATTTTTTATATTATTCACAATATTTTTATTCTATATACACATTTAACAAAAAAATTGAACTTACCGCAAGGTGTATCCGCCCCTGCTCTTGGGCCTCAAGCATTTACCTTAAAGAAAAAGAATTAACTTAAATAGCCGTCATCCAACCGCTACACTTAGTCGCTTAAACTATAAAAGTAGCATGCGAGAATATAAAAAATAAATTATGTATAATATGTGTATAACCGTCAATGTATAATCCATGAACAATGAATCCAATGGGCTATTTGTATAAGATACCCAGAAATAGAAGAAACGTTAGTAATGTAATAAACTTTGATGTTAAAATTCTGGCTTCCACATAGGCTAAAGAATGGAATACAATGGACCCTTGAGCTTTATCTTTTCCACATAGAACTTGGTTTTTAGATTAACCTAAGTCCTAATTTCATTCATCATCTTGCTTATGACTAAATCAATTCCTAAGATTGATTTCCTTGCAAGTAAGATCCCGCAAAAATAATGAAGCCCGATGGTTTTTTCAAGCTTCTTGTTTAGATCTTTACTAAACTCGTCCCTTTACCTTCTATTAGGTGAGATTTGAAGCGTTATCTCAATTTCTTTTTCCTTTTACCAATAGATATTTTTTGGTATGACTTAAATAGGAGTCTAAATTTCACACTGTCAGAATAGAATTAGCACGATCCAATTAATCTTGCTGCGAATTTTCAACTTTAGATATCCCGTTTAGCTTTCACCTTACTCGTGGGGTTTTACTGAGTTTGTTATTATTGTATTCAGTTTAGCTTTCGAGCAGTGGCGGATCCACCTTTATAAGTGGGGGTGGTATGGCACCCGCTCGATTGATAAAATTATCGTATATTTATGTGTAAAAAAATTTAAACTAGGTTAAATATATGATCCTGCCACCCCTATCCGTAAACTAGACAAAGGTGTCATGACTGATAGATCTTTTTAAAAGCTTTTCTCGTGTGTAAAATTTAAGTTGAAATTTATCTTAAACCTTGTCTGACTTTCACTTTTCCTTGTGCTTTTTATTTCTTTTCTCCCAGTCATTTTCCTTTTTGGCTACCTCCAAATTTCCTATTTGTCGTTTATTATTTTTATTTTTTCCTTCTATTCTATTACTTTATCTATGATATTTAGCAAGAACACTCAAACAAGAGCCTCCAAAATTTACAAAATTTCATAATATAAGCATTTCTCTTAATCTCAAATCTTTTAGTTTTCTTCTTTCAAAATAAAAAAAAGCTTGGGTCTTAGATTTAGATTGAGATCAAAATTAATTTATAATTTCTTTTTTTTTTATAACATAAAAATATGTGTTATTCTATGATTGATAAATACAATTTAAATCTCTTTAGTAATAAATTATGATGAATATTTCGCAAGCATTAGATTTATGATTTTAAGTTTTGAGATTTTGTAGTTTATCTAATTCCGCATTTACTTATGGGGTATAATTTATCTATTGAAGATGTTTTTTTTTATTCTGATCGGTGGAGTTCCCTTATTAAAGATTTTATTTTACTTGTGGAAATTTATTTTTAGCATCCAAAAAAATGTAGGTCCCTAGTGAAAATATTGATTTTACTTGTATTATTAATAATAACAGTGTGATTCTTTCTTTAAAATGTTAATTATATTTGCTTCTTAATATGCGAGATGTAATTTTCATACGACAATAATAATATATATACCCAATGAAATTTCATAAATAGGGTCTGAAAAATTGATGTAATTTTTATATTTGCAAACAAAGTGTTTATTAAAATTGCCCAAATAAACTAAAAAATGAACCGGACAATCATTCCGAACAAACTATATATTAGTTATTATAAGGTGTATATTAAAGAAAATTTTGACACCCACCACCTTTTAATCCTAGATCTGCCTCTGCTTTCGAGTATAGTTATAGTTAATGAGTGTGAGTCGCCGTGATTACACGAGACTTGTCTCACCTATTAATGGGCACTCTTGTGATGCTTTTTGCAGATTTAGAGGTCGACATTGAGCCTACTACCAGAGATGTGCCACGACAAAACAAGGGAATGAAAAGCTGCTTTGCATTGACACTCAAGTACTAATGCCCAAACAAGACCAAAGCAAAACAAAATGCGGCTACATTGATACATCTATTGTTAACATATGTCACAACATTTTGTTATTCCATTTATTAGAATCAAAATTTGTTGAGTCAAAGTACACCTTGCTTAAACCCTCTTAGAATGACAATGAAGATTCTTTCAATTCATAATAGAAATTTGGATATTTGATACTAGAGAAAAATCATAAAAGCGATGTCCAACAAGTAAAACGACTGCGCAAGTTCAATAATGTTGTTATATTTATCAACCGCAGAAATGAAGATGTTGAGATGGATGTGTGGGCACGCTAGGCTAGATAAGATTCAGAATAAAGATAATCGGGAGAGGGTGGGCATGGCTCCCGTGAACGACAAGATGCGGGAAGCACGACTTAGATGGTTCGGACACGTACGGAGGAGAAACTTAGATGCACCGGTTAGGAGGTATGAGCGGTTAACTTTGACAAGTACGAGAAGAGGCAGTGGGCGACCTAAGAAGTATTGGGGCGAGGTGATCACGCAGGACATGACGCGACTTCAGATTTCTGAGGACATGGCTCTTAACAGGAACATGTGGAGGTCGAGCAATAGGGTGGTAGGCTAGGGGATAGTCGAGAGTTCTTCCCTCTTTGTACCAGGTAGACTGATAGATTTTCGTTAGGTTTGTTAGCGGTCTATGTTGTATATTGTTGTTTTGCATAGTTTTGTGTTATTGTCCTTTCACTTATTTGTTGTGGTTATTTTCTTTCTGGTATCTCTTGTTGTTACATATCTTTTCTCTTGTTTCTTTTCTGATATTATTGCCTCTCCTGTTGAGCCGAGAGTCTTCTGGAAACAGCCTCTCTACCATTTTCGGGGTAGGGATAAGGTCTACGTACACTCCACTCTCCCAGACTCAACTAGTGGGATTTACCGGGTATGTTGTTGTTGTTGCAGAAAAGGGGCAAGAAGAGGATCAAACAATTCTTATAGTAACAGATTTCAATACCTACGCCCCAATCTCAAACTAGTTGGAATTGGCTACATAAATTCTCCGGGGCCATTCTGTTCTATTCAGGCCCAACTGCTGCTGTTTCGACAGTACTTCCCATAAGTTCCTCCAACCTGAGAGGAATAACTGAGAACTGGACATGAAGACTCGCTCTTTTGGACACGTAATGCACAGGCGGATCTAGGATTTCTAAAATATGCGTACATCACTAAAGAAAGGAGAAAAAAAAGTATCAAGTGACAATCGATCCCTATTCTTTTGGATGAATAACTCAGTATTCGACCAAGTACACTATTTAGCCTTTTTGGAGCATGAGTGTCAACAGATAATATTAGACCAATTCCAAAAAATACATACATACATAGAACAAGTGATTTCGCGGAGAGACCATTGGTTCACGTGCCCTGTAATCTAGCTCATAAATCCACCTGTCATAATGGCAAATAAATGCACATAGAGAGCTACTCAATCTCGCTACCTATCTCCAAATCTATAGGCTTCAAGTCCAATACTGTAAGAGAGCATATTAATAAAGAAAAGATGTCAATTTTTGAGCTGAAATAAATTTAAAAACACAGAGAAAAGAAATTACTAGACAGACAATTATAAATTTACACACAAGAATAAGTAAATGCAAAGGACAAAAGAACTTCAAGTTCATAGTGAAGTATTGGCCAAAATTTTCCACACTGAATCCTGATTATAGACGAAATAACGAGAGTTCAATGTAAGGATTCAGTAAACAAAAACCTTCTTCATTCTAGGCCTCCCCTCTGTGGACTCGACAAGACAAAAGTTAGTAGGGCACCAATCATTAAAACGAAGAAAGAACTCTCATATATTATAAATAAATTTCTCTGGATTAATTCATTATCATAGCACTTAACTGTGCAAAGAACACTATTAGCCACTTGTACAATGCGAACATCCTAGCAGCAGTCCAAGTAGTTACTGAATGAGGAAAGGACAGACAACTTGTAGCACAATGAAATGCTTTTGGTTTAGAGATAAGTTATGTAGGGATTAGTGATGCAATGGTTGTCATGCAGGAAGATTAAATATCTTCAAATCCCAATCAGACATCGTATAAACTAATGTTAATTTTTATGAGGAGAATATATCTCCTAAAAGCCCAACCAAAAGACCCCTAAGTGGACTTACTAGAAATTTGCAGACCAGTTTGGGATCATTAAGGTGGTGAAGCCAGTATCAAATTCAGAAACACAAAGTGAACTTCATCATGGTACTGATTGCATCTAGCAATTTATCACTTACGCTAAAAGATGGCAAGGATGACATTAGCCCTTTTTTTTGTGGATGAAGTAAATAAACTTTTATTAATACTGACATCCAGAAGATGCATAATTAGGAAAGCGTTAATGACCCCTATGCAAAACTCAAGGTGCCAATGAAGTCTAAAAAAAGATTTACATCAGTCACATCCCTCTGTTTACACCAACAAAAAAGGTTCAAGAGGCATTTTGCTTTTAGTGCAGGGATCGTACCAGAGGTCTCTTCAAGGCATCTTCATCGTGCATTTCTTTTTCCGTGTCCAGAAATACAGCTTGGTACTACCTGCCGTATCTTTTTCCTTTCCTTTCTCCACTTTCCATAGCCACCAGCTTACCAAAGCATCCTTAGGACTGTTTGGAATTAACCCCTTGAATTCCACAAATGTTTAAGACCATGCTCCATATATCTCTGGCTACCACACAGTGCAGCAGCAAATGTTTTGCATAGAAAGCATCTATTCAAAAGTTTAAATCCTCTCTTCATCAAGTTGTCTTGCGTTAAGAAAGCTTCACACATCAGTATCCAGCTGAGAGAAATTACTTTGGAGCTTTAATTTTCCATATCCTTTTCCATGGCCAGGAGTATACAATATTTCCTGTTTGCCAAAACACATGGCAACCTTTAACAGTAAAAATTACCCCTGTAATTCTTATTCCATCAGATTCTATCCCTCCCTCCCTCTCTGCAAATTTCCTGTTCCAGTTAGTCTAAAGCCTTGTCAAGTAGCTGATATCCCAACCTGTTATTCAGGACAATATAAGTTAGTCAATACACACCAATGTTTTGCTAAATGAAAAGGTATATTATCAAAGATGAATAAACTATAAGCTAGTGCATCAACAAAGTAATTACAAGTTCTGCAATTCCCCCATCATGTCTAACATGGTATCTATACCCCGTACTAGTTTGCACCAAAAAGCTTAAGACAGAATGTTTCTCTTGTTGCCTTCTAAAATTCTATTGTCCAACACATGCCTAGAGTACAGACAAGCATCCTGCATAAGTTTCTTCAATGCAAAAACCTTAAAATCTTCAGCTTTCTAACTAGTCATAAACATATGGAGGTACGAAGTTAGAACACAGAAGCTAACTAAGGGAACTGCTTTTTGCAAAAAGAATACTCAGAAAACCAGCACTTCAACAGCTTGAACTTTAGTGTGAATGCCAATTGAGGCGGTAAGACAATATCCTCATCATAACAGCTGTGTTAGACTCTCATTGCTTCCATCAAAGGACAGTAGACTCTCAACGTAGTTGCTCAAGAAGAATTATTTCTCCCATCATCCATATTGCTATCCTAAATTTATGTGCTCGATCATACAAAATCAAGATTCCTGATATGCTACTTCAACCGACACTACCCATTTCTCCTGATCCCAATAGCATTTGAAATATCATGCTTCAAATCCACAAAATTTCTCAGTCGCACACTCCATTTTTCTAAAGCAGTTCAGCACCCAAACAGTAGAACATTGAGATTACCAAAATCATGACTCCTATACCAAACTAGCAACCCAATCCTCTCATAAACAGACAAGTCCAAAAAGAGATTCATGCACTAGCTCATACAGGAACCATCAATTCACTAGAAGTCTCTTAAATTACGAGCCAATAGGTTATTTAAAGACCCATCACTATTACCCTAACACACAATCCAATTAATAGCCTCATCTAACTACCAGTACCTCTATTCCATTTTATGGGGATACTATTACCATGTGACGAGTCAAAGAGGTTCTTCTTTGAGCTCGATTTTCTAAAATATCTTAAATTATTAGCTACTGTAACTTGATAGAATAGTTATGTGATATGTAATTAGTCCTAGTCCCTTATATAATAGAAGTAGGTTATGTGTTATCTATACTATATTAAAAGCACGAAGGCCCTTAGTGAAATGTCGTTCGCCTTTTTTACCATTTAAAAACAGATTTTACGCTGGACAAAATAGTAATTTAAGTTATTTTCCTAATAATTTGGACTTTAAAGTTAGCTAAAATTTTGGTAATTAAAATCCTTCCTTGTTTAAATTATGTAAAAATCCTAAGAGTTAGAAATTTAAACACAAATCAAAGTTTACTTATATAGACTACTAACGAAAGCTAGGATGATAAAGAGAAAAAGCATTACGCTTTGGAACAAGTACAATCTTATTCTACAAATGCTGTTAAAATTAAAAATTATACATATGCAGCCATTGTTACGGTAACTACTTCAATGCTTATTAGTGAAAACTTTATGGAACGTTAGATACCAAAGGAAGGATGCAATTAACAAAATCTTATGGATGCTATATTAAAATGTCCTATCATTATATATTTTTTGGGTCAAACGTAGTAATTATATGGGAATTGTTGACCAATATTTAGGTGTTCTATCTTAGCCAACAACTTCTTAATCCTTCCATATTAGAATTATTTAACATAATTATAATATATTTCATATTAATTATTTTAATATTTAGGAATTGAAAATTAACTAAGTTCTTTTTTATTTAAACTATGTAGAAATTTTATTCAGTACTTTAAATAAATTAAATTTTAATTTCCTTATATAATTATTTTCTTATTTGAACAATGTAACATAATTATAATCTCTTTTAAGTTATAATTAAATATTTAAAACTTGGAATCAACAAAAAATAAATTAGTTAATGTTAAAACCAAATAATTAAGTCTAAAAATCCAATTCAATTATTTATCAAATTTATCATATAACTAAAATTATTTTTCAAGTTGACAAAACTCTTAGGATGCCTAAATTGGTTTTCATAAGAATAGTATTGGCGGTGAAAGAAAATTAAACATATAGAAAAATTAAGATGGAAAGTTTTATAGATAAGCCTTTTAACTATATATATACACATATATAAATATATATACATATATATATATATTAAGGAGTATAAAATAATTTTGACTTTATAATACAAACATATTATATAGGAGTAGTACTTACGACTTTCTAAAAAGTCGTAGGTACACGCGCAAAGCGCGTATCATAAGACTAGTCTTTACATATAAATAAGGCTCATTGTAACATAGAATATTAATCAATAATATTTTCTCTCGTGCATTCTCACATGGTATTAGAGCAATCGTGAGAGATTTATCGCTGTGCATAAATTCCAGCGATTCCGGGAAGAGAAATCAG
>ML437213.1:625-44844 GCA_005239525.1 Nicotiana knightiana
TATGATTCAACTATGCAATTTAGTCTTGCATCATACGCGTGACATGATTCTTGACACGTCGAACTAAACGAGTATGCGTACGCGTGACTCGTATTGAGTTAATTATTTAAATAATCGAATAATAAGAAAGGTTAAAAATACAAATATATCCTAAAAGTGAGTAATTAAACAATTTAAGCCAAGTTTAATCATTAAGCGACCGTGCTAGAACCACGGAATTCGGGAGTGCCTAACACCTTCTCCCGGGTTAACAGAATTCCTTACCCGGATTTCTGGTTCGCAGACAATTTAAACAGAGTCAAATTTCCTCAATTTGGGATTTAAACCGGTGACTTGGGACACCAAATAAACTATTCCAAGTGGCGACTCTAATAAAAAATACATTATTCCCATTTCGAATAATGTCACTTTAAGTGAAAAAACTCCTATACCCCTTTGGGGCGTATGAAGAAGGAGGTGTGACAAGAGCCATTCCAAATGAACATTTGTCACGAGATGCATTTCAACCACCACCATATCGTACCACCACGGTTGGAAGTCACCGCTTTGGCAGAGGCGTGCATATAAACCAACATCGACAAATGCTTCAGTTCACAAGAAGGAATCGTGTTCGAGGTGCAAATCCAATAGTTATAAACCTCAATGAAAACCCCTCTGAGTTCACGAGAAGGAACCATGTTCGAGGTGCAAATTCAATTGTTATAAACCTTAATGAAAACCCATCTGAATTCACAAGGCCATACATCAATGAGTTAGATTTTCCTATTACAGATAGGTCTAATGCGAATCAGTTCGTTTATGATGATAATAATGGATTAGATCTAAGCTTAAGGCTTTGAAGCCTAGAGTATAGCATTCTTGTCCAATTTTAAACTTCACCAAACCACTGCTGGTTGGATGATTTTCCTTACAAAAAAAAAAAAAAATATGTTCCCTTTAGCTTTTTTATTTTTATTTTTGAGTTATCTTTTCTTTACGGAGTTGTATTCCCTTCGAGATTTTAATCAAGATTTCTTTGAGCCATATATTTTATTTTTGTTGCAGATACTTGTTTCAATAGTTTAATCGGATTATAAATATCTAACACATGATTTTCAACTTATAATCACTTATAAATCGTTTTTGATTTCTACAACGGTGGTGATGAAACTTCACCATTATTATTTATTGAATAACATCACATATAGAAACTAGGTCCATTAAAACCTCATGTTAAATAATCAGCATCAAAGGTCTGAACATGAAAACTAGTAATTTATACTTAATATCAGTGGAATTCTTCTCGTAATAAAAGCATGTTTGGATTGTTTTTACATATCGTTCCATAATGTATCGTATTGCATTATATTGTATAGTATTGTATTGTAAGGAACTATTCTAGATAATAAAGTTTTAATCTTTACAAAAATATAAAAATCAACCCAAAAGTTGACCCCCGGTCCCGCACCTCGGAACCCGTCAAATTTTTAAAAATCCGAATACCCATTCCTATACGAGTTCGACCATACAAAATTTATCAAATTCCGATACCATTTGGTCCCTCAAATCATGATTTTTCATTTTAGACATTTTCTTTCAAAACCAACCTTTCCCTCAATTCAACACACAAATTAAATGACAAAAACAATGATTAATTCATGGAATATATTTAATTCTAGTTTAAGAACACTTAACTAATCAATTTCGTGAAAAAACCTACCAAAAATCGCCAAGAACCGAGCTCTAGAAGTCAAAATGTGATAAAAATTGTGAATTCCTCGATTTTGAATTATATTCTGTCTGCCAAGACTTTTAAGCATCGCGATCGCATGAGTGTAGATGCGATCGCGTAGAGAAAAATATTTACTGGCCAAAAATGGTTTTATGCGATCGTAAAGAACATATGCGATCACATATAAGGGAAAAATAGCTATTGTCTAGTTTACACTATGCGATCGCGAGATATTGCATGCGATCGCATAGAAGGAAGGGGAAAGGCTTATGCAAACACGAGGAGGAACAGGAGAACGCATAGAAGAAAAACTTGGGTGGCTCAATAGGACAGTATGCGATCGTGGCTAAGCCTATGCAATCGCATAGACGGAAAATCCAGCAGACAGAACAACTGTGACAAATTGAAGGAAATTGATGTGAAGCCTATCCGAACTGCACCTGAGGCCACCGGGACCCCATCTAATCACAGAAACAAGTCATATAACCTAATATGGACTTGCTAGATGTTTCAAATCACATAAAACAACACTAAAACGATGAATCAAACCAAAAATCAAACTTATGAATTTTCAAATCTTGAAATATCAAAACTCGTGCCGAAACCTATTAATTCTACCCAGAATGACGCCGAATTTTTCAGACAAGTCTCAACTGACATCCCAGAGCTACTCCAACTCTCGGAATCGCATTCCGATCCTGATAACTCAAAAAGTCAATTGTGGTCAAACTGCTCCATTTTCCAACTTTCGCCGAATTACCTCAAATTACTCTACAGACCTCCACAACCAATTCCGGACGCGTGCTTAAGTCCAAAATCACTATATGCAGCAGTTGGCATTACTCAAAACTCATTCCGAGGCCGTTTAAATAAAAGTCAAACCTCCAATCAACTTCCATCGGTTAACCTTCCAAAACTGAAATATTCCTTCCAATTTGACTCCGGATCATCCGGCAAGTGAATCCAACCACGCACAGAGGTCAATATAAACAATGTGAACCTGTTCAAGACCTTACGCCACCGAATGGAGCTTAAATTCTCAAAATGACCTATCGGATCGTTACATTCTCTCCCTCTAAAAATAACGTTCGTCCTCAAACGTGCCAAGATTCACCTCGAACTCACCCAATAACTGATTTCACACTTCCAACACACACCCGCGAGTGATCCCACGTCAACCCAACCTACATAAGCCTGATGACAGCATCACAACTGCAACTTAGCCTTCCTATCACCACTGACTAGCCCCATACCTCAATTTCTCACCTTCTACTCATTTCCAAAAGACCCGAGTCTAAATCCATATCCCGCATCAGCCTCAACCAGCTGCATCAACTCATGATTTCACCCACTAGGCATAACCACACAATATAGCACATCCCACATAGGCCCATAATAAAACTTCTTATCACAATATTTGTCTGAAATCAATCCAGCACTGGCGATTAGACTCACATATGAAATAATTCTGTTTCCAAGCCCCATAATACTGACAATGATGTAGTAAACACGAAGGCCTCGTTATTAGACACCCGAATAACGAAGCTACAACTAATACCACTGGGCACACATCCCGCAAGCTGTAACTCAAGAAGCACATAACGAAAATGACTGAATATGAAAAGGGAAACACATAAAGGAACTGCCAAACTAGCCCATAGGCACATCTCTCTATCAATACGGAACTACAAAAGCAATATAACAAGGAAAAATTAAAGCATATGAACAAATCACAAGGATCCCATTTTGATATAACTTCCACTGCGGTACTCAGCTCGGTCCAAATATATCGAAACACAAACGATCACGGAGGTCTCGCCCTCAACTCTAAATCAAAAATCTAGTGTATATCATACAAATAGAAGTCTTCCACTAACTCAGATCTACCAATAAAATCATAACACTCAATTAACTCACATCTCGATAGAGTATCAAATCACAGTTCGTAAACAAAATAGTTAGGAAAAATCACATAAAGCTTACCATGATGGACAACAAGGACTCATTTCTAATCTCACCACTCTCAATGATGAATGAAAACAATGATAGACATGTGGTACCACTCGTAGAATCTCCCAACAAGAGCAAACACGAACATAGAGTGCAAAGCATGAAACTCACTCATAAATGAAGTGGCAAATGAGGGGTTTGTCCTGACTAGCAGAACTATAATGAAATACAAACGGTGCCCCTCTACAATAAATCAAAACATACATGTATGATAACATCTGGCACAACGGCTTCCAGCCTACTAAACGAAACACATCAGTAGGTTGGGCCTCCCCCTCTTGGTCTGCCTCTACTCACCTGAATACCCTAATGTGACACACATATCTGGATCCTGGAATAACCTCCCACCCTGTGACTAGCATCTCCATACTCAAAACAACCTCTTTGCTGATGTGGTTGTGGAAACTGTGCAATATGAGTACTCTAAGACTCATGAGTACATGAGACCCCATGCGCAGCTGGTAATGCAAACTGAACTACCTGACCCACAAAACCTCTACCATGTCATACCCTGCCTCCATAATAAGGACCAGTAGATCTCTCCGGCCTATGAGGCCTCCTCGACTCCCTAACCTCTCTCTCCTAATCTCTTATATCCTCTCACTCTTGGTCCCACATCTCCTCTAATCAGCAAGCGATCCCTACTACCTACTGGAACAAGACATCTGACTCCAACTTTCGAGTCGTGCTGAACCAAATACCATGCATGATCCCCTAAATGGATCTACCGACTCATCTCCTAACTGAAGCAACCAAGGGAGGTGCATACCTGGACGATTCACTAAATCTGACGGCATACTATAATACTGACATAGCCCCCTGGCGCAGCTACTCAAACTCTGCGCGCCATGCATCTCGGAGAGACTGAGGTGCAAACTCCCTCAAAAACATCTCTGAAACCTGAATCCATGCAAGTGAAGCTAACTCGGCCGGGCTACCCCAAATCATATGCCCGCCATCACTGACACGTCGTTCCTATGAACTGAGACGTGATTAGAGCAACCCCACTCTACTGCGCAATACCCATAGTACGGAGAATGCAGTGACACTCCTCCAGAAAACCCTAGCATCATCCGTCGCCAATCGACTTAAAATAGGAGGGTGGTATTCCTTGTACCTCTCAAGTCTGAGTTGTCCTTCCTCATATGTTTCTACCCTACCCACGGGCTGAACTGAAACCACATGCTGTGCTACCATGATAATTAGAACCTGGCCAACATGATCTCACTATTCTAGAATGTAGGTGGCGGGAGTCTCAACTTCTTCACAGATCTGTGGAGTAGCTGGTACACCTGGAATCAATCTGGTTCCCCAACTAGGATTACTAGCGGTGTCACGACCCAAAATCCCACACGGGTCGTGATGGCGCACAACACCTGAGTCAGGCAAGCCAACAGTTATTTACTAGTGAGGTTTTCCTTATTAACATACAAATCCCACATATTTCCCAAAGTTTTAAACTTAGCTCATTTAAATGAAAATAGAAACATTTACAAATTTAAATACATACAACCAAAAATGATCGTGATCCGATATATATATATATACGGTCCCAAAATAAGAGTCTACAATGTGGGTGCCAGGAACTAGTGTCGTAAGTCAATAGGCGAACTAGTAGAATATACAAAAGATGATACAAGCATGTACTGCTATCTGAGAGGAATAGACATAAATAAATAAAAAGATAACTCCATAGCACAGCTGAGAAACGTCAGGACGTGCAGCTCGCCGTGAAGTCCGGTCTAGAAGATAAGTCAAGCTCCGGTCGGATAACCAGAAACACCAGCCTCAGAACCTATACAATTAAGTACATAAGTGCAGTATGAGTACATAAATATATATGTACCCAGTGAGTATCCCGCCTAACCTCGAAGAGGTAGTGACGAGAGGTCGACATGACACTCACTAAGGTCCAACAGTAATAATGTTAAACATGATATACGGAATTCAGTAGACATGTGAGTCAGTAAGCAGCAGATATTTATTAAATACAGAAAACCAGGTAACTACTGAAAATAAGCAACAATGTACACTTTCCTTTTCCCCCCAAATATATGTCAAGTCAATGTCAATGGAAAACAGTACCAAATATTCCAAGCGAACGCAAGGGTAAGAAAATCGGCCGGAGTCATAAGGAAATATTTAGACACTGAAAGAACGTAAAACTTCCCTCGATCGCGAATCTTACCTGCAACTTGAGTGCTTACACATATATATAACTAACATAAATCTCCCCTCGATCGCGAATCATACCTACGACTCGAGTGCTGACTCATATATATAACTAACATAAAGCTCCCATCCATCGTGAATCATACCTGCGACTCGAGTGCTGACTCATATATATAATTAACATAAAAATCCCCTCGATCGCGAATCATACCTTTGACTCGAGTACTGACTGATATATATAGTTAATATAAAGCTCCCCTAGATCGCGAATCATACCTGCGACTCTAGTGCTGACTCTTATATATAATTAACATAAAGCTCCCCTCGATTGCGAATCATACCTGCGGCTCGAGTGCTGACTCTTATATATAATTAACATAAAGCTCCCCTCGATCGCGAATCATACCTACGACTCAAGGTGCTGACTCTTTTATATAATTAACATATATATATATATATATATATATATATATCGGATTTATCAATAAGCTTAGTTGAGGCTATACTTGTAACAAAGATCTATTCACCGGAAATTCAGAGGCAACTCTCTACCATTTGCATACTAGTTCAAAGATAATAAGCAGACTGGTTCAAAGATGATAAACAACTCAAAGTTTGGCTGAAGATACACATAAGGAACATAATGGTATGCTCGTGAGCCCTAAAGCTACCCGACATGATATAATAGTCGCTACGTACGGACTCTCGTCACGTTGTACGCACGTAGCCCCAAAAACAATTATCACACAACATATATAACACCTAAGGGGACAATTCCCTCTTACAAGGTTAGAAAGGAGACTCACCTCGTGTCGACTCTACCCCTCGGACCAAGGATGCACCCGAATCTCTGAACTCTACACCCGAGGACTCGCAACTTGCCAAATACGGTACAATGACATCAATGCATGCTCAGAGTAGGGAATTTATCCTATTTATTCAATAATTCGCATTCTTGAAGAATTTCCAAAAATCCAACCCCGGGCCCGCACGCTCGGATTCCAATAATTCTCGAAGGGAAAACTCACCCAAAGCCTACGGATCATTAATATATGATTCTTACTTGATTTCATAGAATCTTCACGAGTAAATTCTCAAATTATCGCAAGCTCTAGGTTACTACCCAATTCTTGATGTTTTTCACTAATTTAGGTAGTTAAGTAAGCTAGAAATCCATGCATGAACCTATTTTTTGAGTAGATTTTACTTACCTTAGAAGACCAGGTCGTTAGCCCATCAACAAAGGTGGAAATCACCCAAGGAAGAAGAAGAAATTAGAAAAGATGGGTTAAGACCCGTGTGTAAAAACACACTGCCTGGACAGTGTTTTCGCACCTGCGGCTCGAGGACCGCACCTGCGATCTCACACCTGAGGTCTCGCACCTGCGAGCAAAATCTCGCTCCTATAGAAATGGACTGGGGAGCCTGGCCCGCACCTGCGGAGTGGAGACCACACCTGCGGCTCCGCTCTTGCGGAACTTTGTCCACACCTGCAAAAATTGGCCAGACCATTAGGGGTCGCACCTGCGATGCTGGGGACCGCAGGAGCAGTCCCGCACTTCTGACTAGGCAACCGCACCTGCGGTCACACCAGAACAGGTGCACCAGTAGCTATTTTAGCTGGTTTTTAGCCCAGTTAGGTGCCCGGGAGGCAGGTGGGCTTGCCCGAGCCCTAGTCCAAATATACCAACTAGTCCCAAATCATAATACGGACTCGCTCGAGCATTCGGAACACCCAAAACAACGCTAAAACTCAAAATCACACCTCAAAAACCCAAGAACCAAACTTATGAACTTTAAGTTTTCTAGACTTCAATAACTACGTGCCGAGCCGACCTGCACAACTCGGAATGATGCCAAATTTTTGCAGGCAAGTCATAATTAACATAACGGAACTATTCCCGATCTTGGAATTCCGTTCGGACCTCGATAACACCAAAACACGTCCCAAACCAAAACAGGAACTTAAGGAACTTCTTATTTCAATATTGGGCGCTGAAATTCCCCCGGGTCATCAGAAACACATTCCGAACATACGCCCAGGTCCAAAATCATCACACGAAGCTACCGGAACCGACGAAACTCGATTCCAAGGTCGTTTACCAAAAATGTTGACCGAAGTCAAACATGGCCTTTCTTCCTATAGCACTCTAAACACCTCCGAACCCCGGACCACTAGTCCCCGCAAGTCATAAATCATAAAAAGACGATATGGGAAGTTTCATTTAGGGGAACGGGGTCCGATAACGCAAAATGACCAGTCGGATCGTTACATTCTCCACCTCTTAAACAAACGTTCGTCCTCCAACGGGTCTAAAATCATACCTGAAGTGCTGAATAAGTGTGGATATCTTCTCCGCATGTCCTCCTCGGACTTCCAGGTCGCCTCCTCCACTGGTTGGCCCTTCCATTGGACCTTTACGATAGAAACTCTCTTGGACCTCAACTGGCGAGCCTGTTTATCAATAATAGCAACTGGCTCCTCCTCGTAGCCCAACCTCTCATCTAACTGAATAGTGTTGAAATCAACCACGTGAGAGAAGTCGGCGTGGTACCTCCGTAGCATGGATACATGAAAGACTGGGTGAACTCCTGCTAGAGTGGGAGGCAAGGACAGCTCATAAGCAACCTCCCCAACTTGCCTCAATACCTTGAATGGACGTATAAACCTCGGGCTCAGCTTGCCCTTCTTCCCAAACCTCATAATACCCTTCATAGGCGAGATTTTCAACAAGACCCTATCTCTCTCCATAAATGATACATCACGCGCCCTCTAATCCGCGTAACTCTTCTGTCTGGACTGTGCTATACGGAGCCTCTCCTGAATCAACTTCACTTTCTCCAAGCCATCCCTCACCAGGTTGGTGCCATATAACTTAGCCTCGCTAGGCTCAAACCACCCGATAGGAGAACGACATCGCCGACCATACAAAGACTCAAATGGTGCCATCTCAATGGTAGACTGATAACTATTATTGTAAGCAAACTCGGCCAAAGGCAAGAACTAGTCCCACTAACCTCCGAAGTCAATCACAGATGCCCTGAGCATGTCCTCAAATATCTGAACTGTAATCTCTAACTGGCCATCAGTCTGAGGGTGAAATGTTGTGCTAAGGTCTATCTGGGTGCCCATCACACTATGCAACGCTCTCCAGAAGTGCGAGGTGAACTGATGACCTCGATCTGATATAATGGACACTGGCACACCATGCAATCAGACTATCTCCCAAATGTAGATTTGGGCTAACCTCTAAGAAGTATAAGTAATAGCCACTAGAATGAAATGCGCCGATTTGGTCAATCTATCCACAATGACCCGAACCGCGTCAACCTTCCGCAAAGTCCGAGGCAAGCAAACGACGAAATCCATAGTGATGCGCTCCCACTTCCACTCAGGAATGTGCATCTGCTGAAGTAGGCCTCCTGGCCTCTGGTGCTCATACTTCACCTACTGGCAATTATGATACCTAGCCACATACCCCACAATGTCCTTCTTCATCCGCCTCCACCAGAAATGATGCTTCAAGTCACGATACATCTTCGTAGCACCAGGATGAATTGAATACCGAGAACTATGTGTGTTCTCTAGAATCCTCTCCCTCAGACATTCAACATTAGGAACACATAAGCGGCCCTAAAGTCTCAGAACACCATCCTCGCCAATATTAACCTCCTTGGCCCTACCCTGAACCACTGTCTCCCGAAGCTCTACTAAGCATGGATCATAGAACTGTTGGACCTTAATCTCTCCTAATAATGAAGACTGAGCAACCACATGTGCTAAAACTCGACGAGGCTCTGAAAGATCTAATCTCACCAGGCGATTGGCCAAGGACTGAATATCCAAGGCTAGAGGTATCTCCTCTGCTGCAATATAATACAAGCTACCCATACTCTCAGTCTTCCTGCTCAAAGTACCTGCAACCACATTTGCCTAGCCCGGGTGATAACGAATGGCGATATCATAATCCTTCAACAACTCAACCCATATGCGTTGCCTCAAATTAAGATCCTTCTGTTGAACAAGTGATGCAAGCTACGGTGGTCTGTATAAACCACATAGGACACTCCATACAAATAGTGCCTCAAAATCTTAAGAGCATGAAAAATCGCCGCCAACTCCATATTGTGCACAGGGTAATTCTTCTCATGAAACTTCAGCTGGCGTGAAGCATAGGCAATAACTCGCCCCTCCTGCATCAATACACACCCTAGGCCAATGCGTGAAGTGTCGCAATATATTGTGTACATCCCAGAACCGGAAGGAAATACTAGAACTGGCACTGAGGTCAATGATGTCTTGAGCTTCTGAAAGCTCGCCTCACACTCGTCAGACCATTGGAACTATATTCTTATGATTCAATCTAGTCAATGGAACTGCAATAGAAGAGCAACCCACCACAAATCGGCGATAATAACATGCTAGGCCCAAAAAGCTCCTGATCTCTATAGATGAAGTAGGACGCGACCAACTCTGAACTACCTCGATCTTCTAAGGATCAACCTTGATACCCTCTCCGGATACCACATGCCCCAGAAATGCCACGGAATCCAACCAAAACTCACACTTGGAGAACTTAGCATATAGCTTCTGTTCTCGCAAAGTCTAGAGCACAACTCTCAAATGCTGCTCGTGCTCCCCCAGGCTACGGGAGTAAATCAAAATGTCATCAATGAAGACAATGACGAAGGAATCAACATACGGCCTTAGTCAAGCCAAAGGACATCACTAGGAACTCATAATGGCCATATCTCGTACGAAAAGCACTCTTTGGAACATCTGAAGCCCGAATCCTTAATTGATGATACCCTAATCACAAATCGATCTTAGAAAACACACGAGCACCCTGAAACTGGTCAAAAAAATCATCGATGCGCGGCAAGGGATGCTTGTTCTTGATGGTAACCTTGTTCAACTGGCGATAATCAATACACATCCGTATATACCCATCCTTCTTCTTCCCAAACAAAACTGGAGCACCCCCACGGCAATACACTCGGTCTGATGAACTCCTTAGCTAACAACTCCTCAAGTTGTTCCTTCAACTCATTCGGAGCCATACGGTACAGAGGAATGGATATAGACTGGATGTCTGGAGCTAAATCCATGCAGAAATCAATATCACGGTCTTGGCATGGCAATCAAGCATGACATGATAAGGAGATAGCCAATCCATGCCTAGAATAACCTCAAAATCAACCATGTCGAGCAATAAAAGGTCAGATCTGGTCTTGAACCCACATAAGGTGATCACACAAGACCGATACACCCGGTCTACCACCACAGAGTCGTCCACAGGAGTGGACACATATATAGGAGATCCCAAAGACTCTCAAGAGACTTCTAGAAAAGGAGCAAATAGGGCAGAAACATATGAATATGTGGATAATGGATCAAACAATATTGAAGCCTCTCTACCACATACTGAGATAATACCTATGATCACGGCGTCTGAGGCCACTGCATCTGATCTGGCCGGAATAGCATAAAACCTAGCTGGAGCACCTGAAGACTGAGCCCCACCAGAGTGAACAGGAGGTGCCTAACCTCCCCCTAACTGGCCTCCACCTCTAGGACGACCCTGCCGACCTATCCTCCACCTCTAGGTGGCCGGACTGCTGTTACTGAACTCATAGGCTGATAACCCTGATGTACTGCCTTGCCCCAAAACTCGAGAAAAGCCCTCTTCACATGGCCCAGATCCCCGCACTCGTAACATCTCACAAGTGACATATCATGTTGCCCCGAAGAAAAAGAATGATAAATGGCCGGAGGGCGATGTGAGCCCTCAGGCATAGCACTAAAATAGGATGTGGAGGATCTCTGGCAACTATAACCACTAGGAGAACTCTGAATAGCTGGAGGACGATAGGAGCGCTCTGGCATGGCATTGAATTGGGGCCTAACTGGAACACCTCGGGGAGGTGGCAGAGGTGCTGAATAAGAAGGCCTGCTTGGCTTTCCACCTCCAAAGCGACCTCAGCTCCTAGCTGGGGCATCCCTGAAATATTATGCGAACCTATCCCTCTTATCCTGTTGACCTTACTCCCTGCTCCTCATCCAATAACCCTCGAACCTGCGAGCAATCTCCACTACGAGCTGATAAGGGTTATGCATCTCCACCTCTCGAGCCATGGTGGATCTAATACCTGGATGAAACCCTGCTACAAACGTCCAAACACTCTCAGCATCTGTGGGCAATATCATAAGAGCATGGCATGACAGCTCTGAAAATCTAGCCTCATAATCTGTCATGAACATCTGCCCCTACTCTAACCGCTCAAACTGACCCCACAGCTCTTCCCTCTCAAAGGGTGGAATATATTTGTCCAAGAACATCTGTGTGAACTGCTCCAAAGTGATAATAGGGGAATTGGCTGGCCAGCTGAGAATATAAGACTGCCACCACCTGCAAGCTCTTCCATCTAACTGGAATGTAGTGCAATCCACTCCATGGGACCCTAGGATCCCCATGTTGTGCAGTCTATCCCTGCACCTATCAATGAAGTTCTGCGCATCCTCGCCTCGATCACCCCCGAAAACTGGAGGGTGCAATCGAGTCCATCTGTCTAACATCTTCTGCTGATTTACATCCGCAGCTGGTCTGGGCTCCGGAGCTGCTACTACAGGCTGGGTGCCACCCATGGGCAGTGTACCCGGTGTGTGATGTACTGCTGTTGTTGGTCCTGCGACCTGGGCAGTAGGGGTATGGGCTCCCCCCTCCCGCTTGAGAAGTGGCAGGATCTGCTGGAAATAAACCAGCCTAGGACATAGTGTCCATAAATCTCATCATACGGCCCATAATTGCCTGGAAGCCTGGCACAGTCATAAAGTCTACGGGTGCAGGATCAGATAAGGCACCTCATCCTGCTCCTCTAATATGGGGTCCTCTAGTGGCGGGACTAGAATAGCTCTCGGACGCCCTTGTCCCCTATCATGGGCCTGTGCCCTCCCCCGGCCTCTACCACGGCCTCGTACATCGGGGGTAGCGGCCCCTCTCGGATCTGGAACATCAGATGCACGGGTCCTCACCATCTGTGAGAGAATAGAAGAATGAATTTAGTAAATCATCGATTGCACGATAGAATGAGAACAAATAGAGGTTTCCTAACACCCTGTAGCCTCCTGAAGATAAGTATAAACGTCTCCATACTGATCCGCAAGATTCTCTTGGGTTTGCACGTGATTCATGATACTTACGTGAACCTAGTGCTTTGGTACCATGTTGTCACGACCCAAAATCCCACACGGGTCGTGATGGCGCCCAACACCGGAGTCAGGCAAGCCAACAGTTGTTCACTAGTGAGGTTTTCCATATTAACATACAAATCCCACATATTTACCAAAGTTTTAAACTTAACTCATTTAAATAAAAGCAGAAATATTTACCAATTTAAATACATACAGCCAAAAACGATCCTGATCCAATATATATATACATTCCCTAAATAAGAGTCTACTATGTGGGTGCTAGGAACTAGTGTCACAACTCAACAGGCGAACTAATATAATATACAAAAGATGATATAAAATTGTACTGTTGTCTGAGAGGAATAGACAGAAATAAATAAAAAGATAACTCCATAACACATCTGAGAAACATCAGGTGGTGCAGCAGACCGTGGAGTCCGGTCCAGAAGATAAGTCAAGCTCCAGTCAGATAACCAGAAACACCAGCCTCAGAACCGGTACAATTAAGTACAGAAGTGCACCGTGAGTACATAAATATATATGTACCCAGTGAGTATCCCGACTAACCTCGAAGAGGTAGTGACGAGAGGTCGACATGACACTCGCTAAGGTCCAACAGTAATAATGTGAAACAGGATGTACGGAATGCAGTAGACATGTGAGACAATAAGCAGCAGATATTTATCAAATATAGAAAACCAGGTAACTACTGAAAATAAGAAATAATGTACACTTTCCTTTTTCCCCCAAATATCTATCAAGTCAATGTCAATGGAAAACAGTACCCAATAGCCCAAGTGAACATAAGGGTAAGACAATCAGCCGGAGTCATAAGGAAATATCTACACACTAAAAGGACGTAAAGCTTCCCTCGATCGCAAATCTTACCTGCGACTCGAGTGTTGACTCATATATATAATTAACACAAAGCTCCCCTCGATCGCGAATCATACCTGTGACTCAAGTGCTTATTTATATATATAATTAACATAAAGCTCCCCTCGATCGTGAATCATACTTGCGACTCGAGTGCTGAATCATATATATAGTTAACATAAAGCTCCCCTCGATCACGAATCATACCTGCAACTCGAGTGCTGATTCTTATATATAATTAACATAAAGCTCCCCTCGATCGCGAATCATACATGCGACTCGAGTGCTAACTCTTATATATAATTAACATAAAGCTCCCCTCGATCGCGAATTATACCTGCGACTCGAGTGCTGACTCTTTTATATAATTAACACACCCACACACACACACATAAATATATATATATAGATATACCAGATTTATCAATAAGCTTAGCAGAAGCTATACCTGTAACAAAGATCTATTCACCGGAAATTAAGAGGCAACTCCCTACCATTTGCATACTAGTTCAAAGATAATAAGCATACTGGTTCAAAGATGATAAAAAACTCAAAGTTTGGCTAAAGATACACATAAGGCACGTAATGGCATGCTCGTGAGCCCTAAAGCTACCCGACATGATATAATAGTCGCTACGTACGGACTCTCGTCACGTTGTACGCACGTAGCCCCAAAAACAATTATCACACAACATATATAACACCTAAGGGGACAATTCCCTCTTACAAGGTTAGAAAGGAGACTCACCTCGTGTCGACTCTACCCCGCGGACCAAGGATGCACCCGAATCTCTGAACTCTACACCCGAGGACTCGCAACTTGCCAAATACGGTACAATGACATCAATGCATGCTCAGAGTAGGGAATTTATCCTATTTATTCAATAATTCACATTCTTGAATAATTTCCAAAAATCCAACCACGGGCCCGCACGCTCGGATTCCAATCATTCTCGAAGGGAACACTCACCCAAATCCTAAGGATCATTAATATACGATTCTTTCTTGATCTCATAGAAAATTTACGAGTAAATTCTCAATTATCGCAAGCTCTAGGTTACTACCCAATTCCTGATTTTTTTTCACTAATTTAGGTAGTTAAGTAAGCTAGAAATCCATGCATGAAGCTAATTTTATAGTAGATTTTACTTACCTTAGAAGACTAGGTCGTAAGCCCCTCAACAATGGTGGAAATCACCCAAGGATGAAGAAGAAATGAGAAAAAATTGGTTAAGACCCTTGTATTAAAACACACTGGCTGGATAGTGATTTTGCACCTGCGGCTCAAGGACCGCACCTGCGGAAATGGACTCGGGAGCCTGTGCCCGCACATGCGGAGTGGAGACCGCACCTACGGAACTTTGTCCGCACCTGCGGGAATTGGCCAGACCAATGAGGGTCGCACCTGCGATGCTGGAGGCCGCAGGAGTGGTCCCGCACTTGCAACTGGGAAACCGCACCTGCGGTCACACCAGAACAGGTGCACTAGGAGCTATTTTAGCTGGTTTTTAGCCCCGTTAGGTGCCCGGGAGGCACCTGGGCTCGCCTGAGCCCTAGTCCAAATATACTAACGAGTCCCAAATCATAATACGGACTCGATCGAGCCTTCGAAACACCCAAAACAACGCTAAAACTCAAAATCACACCTCCAAACCCCAAGAACTAAACGGAGGAACATTAAGTTTTCAAGACTTCGCTAACAACGCGCCGAACCGACCTATACAACTCAGAATAATACCAAATTTTGCAGGCAAGTCATAATTAACATAACGGAACTATTCCTAGTCTCAAAATTCCATTCGGACCTTGATAACACCAAAACACGTCCCAAACCAAAACAGGAACTTAAGGAACTTCTTATTTCAATATTGGGCGCTGAAATGCCCCCGGGTCATCACAAACCCATATCGAACATACGCCCAGATACAAAATCATTACATGAAGATATCGGAACCGACGAAACTCGATTCCGAGGTCATTTACCCAAAATTTTGACTGAAGTCAAACTTGGCCATAGAGGCCAACCTTAAGGAACCAATTGTTCATATAACACTATAAACACCTCCAAATTCCGGACCACCAGTCCCCGCAAGTCATAAATAATAAAAAACCTCTATGGGAAGTTTCATTTACGGGAATGGGGTCCGATAACGCAAAAGGACCGGTCGGGTCATTATAGGCGGCTCCTTTACGGCTGCTCTGATAGGTGCCCTAACTGCGGCACGTGCTTCTTGTCGACCTCTACCTCTGCCCCTAGCAACATCTGCCTCGGGGGTAATATCATCAGGAACCGCATCTCGTGTCCTCACCATCAGTGAGAAAATGTAACGGTAATTTCAAACTTCAAGATCAATGAAATCGTAAGATAGGAATGAAGAAAGTGAAATTGTCCTAATAGTTCTGTAGCCTCTCGAAGATAAGTACAGACGTATCTGTACCTATCCGCAAGACTCTACTAAACTTACTTATGACTCGTAGTACCTATGATCCTAGAGCTCTGATACCAACTTTCCACGACCTAATTTCCCCTCTGTTAGGTATCGTGATGGCACCTAGTCTTAAGGACTAGGCAAGCCTATCATTATTAAACATCAATCATAATGCAAGAATCATTTAAGTGTTTTTCTGAAGTAATTCTCTACACCTTATACATCTTCCCAAAACCCGATAAGTACATGTCATAAGCTTTACAGAATGTACACTATAATTCCTAAATACCACTGTTCTGGAACAAGTACAACAGCGTATAAGTAAAATAATATGGTGATTCCAAAAATCGCGAACGCTGGAGCGGTTTTACCTTGAGTCTCCACAACAGCAATCGTGCTGCTAACTATCGATCGCCCGGCTATGCAAAACCTGGAATCCGCATAAAAATGTTCAAAAGTGTAGTATGAGCACACCACAACGGTGCCCAGTAAGTATCAAGGCTATCCTTGGTGAAGTAGTGACGAGGACTAGTCAAGACACCCACTGGTCTAATAAAACAAACAAGAATAAATATAGAAAATGACGGAATATGACATCTGTATAAAGATTACACAATATAATTAACTACATAAAAATACAACGCGGGAGGAAAATCAATAATAAATCGACAGAATATCATAATATCAAACAGAAAAATGGACGGGAACACGGCCAAAAACCGTAACCCACAATACAGTAAAAACAAGTAGTAACTCAGCACTACGATAATGTCCACCTCTGACCTTAGCCAACAACTCCAACAATATAATCAAACCTTTGAATATAACCTTTCACCCACCAGTTTATATTAACGACCTTAAATATATTCATTTCAAAATAGGAACCTTCTTTTGAAAGGTACTTCCTCCGAATACGTATATATACATTACAGAAGGAAAGTCTATAGATGTAATTTCTTCAAGATAAGCATTTTTTAAAATATACTTTCCCAATAAATGTATTTCGAACTTAATTTCCGATAGAACAAGTGCACGACATCACCCTTCGTGCTTTTACTCTCGTCCTTCCCATAGAAATCGACAGATACGACACGTAAATTAAGCAAGTAAAAGACATGGACTGTGCAACAACAGTTGAGATAAAATTCAAGTACAAGACAATAACAATAAGTCACACCAAATATGTAAGTACAACAATAACAACTCGAAGTAAAGGCACAATGTATACAATGGGAAACATATATCACATCATAATGCATGTCCCTCGTCCTCACCTGCACGGAAACACCCTTTGTGACATGAACTCACAATAATATGGCACGACATCACCCTTCGTGCATTAGCACTCACTCACAATATCACGCACGACATCACCTTTCGTGCTTTTACTCTCAATAATATGACACGGCATCACCCTTATGCTCTTAATTTCAATAATATGGCACGGCATCAACCTTCGTGCTTTACACCCTTTCCTCACACAAACAAATGAATGATAGAATTCAGACAAGGGAATCAACAACATAAACAATAATTGAAACCATACTTTCCCGGCAAGGGAGTCAATAATGGAAACAATATCATCAACATCATGAACAATAATAAAAACCATACTATCCCGGCAAGAGAGTCAACAATGGAAACAATATCATCAACAACATGAACAATAATAGAAAGCATATTGTCCCGACAAGGGAGTAAACAATGGAAACAATATCATCCCGTCAAGGGAAACAACTATAACCAATCTTGCTTAATTCATTAGCTTCACGAAATAAATCCCAACTTGAATCAATGCTCTCGCAATAGGAAATGCCAAGAAAATAGCATCAACATGTATAATCATCAAGTTAGGCCTAAGTAGTGCTTAATGAAAGATCATATCAATCACAATATACGACCCACGTGTATGCTTGGCACCGACATATAATACTCCAATTACTGCTAAACAATTATAGGGCGAGGTAATATAAATTTTAGATAAGTAGGCAGTTTATGAATAAAAATATAGCATGATAATAGAAGACGTAAGATCTTCAGTCATGTCAATTAAGATCAAGTAAACAACATAGGAAATCTAAAAGCTAGTAACTCCAATTTAAGCAGCAAGAGATGAAATTAGCAATTAGGAACTCAGTCATAGCAATTACAACTTCATACACAGTGGGTATAAGGACCTAAGAATCCAAAAACGCCAACCTTCTACAAATAAGTCAGAGTATGCACTTGTCACCTCGCGTACACGGGTTACAATCAACATAGAAGACTCAAATCCTAAGGGGTAGTTCCCCATACAAGGTTAGGTAAGATACTTACCTCGAAGACCACAACCCGGTACTCTAAAATGGAATTCTCAAGCAAAAAGACTTCCGGACGGCTCAAAATCAACTAGAACAACTTAAAAACACACATAAAACATGTAAGGAACTATTGCGGATAATAACGTTTCAATCATTACAAAAATATAAAAATAGACCCCCGGTCACGCACCTCGGAACCCGTGAAATTTTACAAAATCCGAATACCCATTCCAATACGAGTTCGACGATACAAAATTTATGAAATTCCGATACCATTTGGTCCCTCAAATCACGAATTTTTATTTTAGAAATTTTCTTTCAAAACCAACCTTTTCCTCAACTCAAAACACAAATTAAATGATAAAACAATGAATAATTCATCAAATATATTTAATTCTAGTTTAATAACACTTACCCAATCGAATTTCGTGAAAAACCCACCAAAAATCGCCAAGAACCGAGCTCTAGAAGTCAAAATGTGATAAAAATTGTGAAATCCTCGATTTTGAATTATATTCTGTCTGCTCAGACTTTTGAGCATCGCATCACATGAGTGTAGATGCGATCGCGTAGAGGAAAATATTTACTGGCCAAAAATGGTGCTATGCGATCACAGAAGAACGTATGCAATCGCATATAAGGGAAAAAATGGCTACCATCCAGTTTACACTATGCGATCACGAGATATTGCATGCGATCGCATAGAAGGAAGGGGAAAGGATTATGCGAACACGAGGAGGAATAGGCGAACGCATAGAAGAAAAACTTGGGTGTCTCAATAGTACACTATGCGATCGCGGCTAAGCCTATGCGATTGCATAGAAGGAAAATCCAGCAGACAGAACAACTGTGAAAAATTGAACCGAAGCCTATCCGAAATGCACCCGAGGCCCCCGGGACCCCGTCTAATCACACAAACAAGTCATATAACCTAACATGTACTCACTCGAGGTTTAAAATCACATAAAACAACACCAAAATGACGAGTCAAACAAAAAATCGAACTTATGAATTTTCAAATCTTCAAATATCAAAACTCGTGCCGAAACCTATCAATTCAACCCGGAATGACGTTGAATTTTGCATACACGTTCCAATTGACATCCCGGAGCTACTTCACCTCGAAATTATATTCCGACCCCAATAACCCAAAAAGTCAAATGTAGTCAAACTGCTCAATTTTCTAACTTTCGCCGAATTACCTCAAATTACTCTTCGGACCTCCAAAACTAATTTCGGATGCGCGCCTAAGTCGAAAATCACCATACAAAGTTGTTGGAATTACTCAAAACTTATTCTGATGCCATTTACACAAAAGTCAAACCTCTGGTCAACTTTCTTCGCTTAAGCTTCCAAAACTAAAATTTTCCTTCCAATTTGACTCCAGATCATTCGGTAACTGAATCCAACCATGCACACAGGTGATTATATACAATGTGAAGTTGTTCAGGACATTAAGCCAGCAAACAGAGCTTAAATTCTCAAAATGACTGGTCGGGTCATTATAACCTCTATTGTTTCATTCTTTCACAAATTGTGAGGATACATGCTACCGGGCAGGGGGATCAGCCACCAGTTGGACCCTAGAGGGGTCAAGGCCGTGGTAGAGGTAGAGGCACAACCCGCTCAGTATCCAAGGCAATACCCATATACCTACCGGTTATTCTAGACCAGGTCCCAGTCGCAGATGTTCCAGCAGGACCGGCCCACGCACCGACAACGCTTATTATTATTCTGGGTCTACAAGAGACCTTGGCTCAAATTTTGACCGGGTGCACCAGTCTTGCACAGGCGGTCATTTTTTCTACTACCGCCGCTACTTCTCAGACTCCTACTGCCTGTACACCTGAGCAGGTTATTTAGGGACTTCGGACATCGTAGGAACCTCCAGCTCAGCCGATTGCACCCGCTAAGGACTATGTGATTCCAGTCATGCCTGATGACAAGCAGCGTAGATTGGAGAGGTTTGGTAGACTTCAACCTCCGACATTCAGTGGTTTTGAGGGCGAGGACGCCCAGGGTTTCTTCGACAAATGTCAGAGAATGCTTCGTATGTCGGGTATATTGGAGACCAGTGGGGTCTCGTTCAGTACTTTCCAGTTTTCTGGAGCTGATTTTACTTGGTAGGAAGCTTATGAGAGGCGTAGGCCTTTTGGTGCAGCACCCTTTACCTGGCAGCAGTTTTTCACTCTCTTCCTACAGAAGTACGTACCACAGTCCCGTAGAGAGGAGCTACACAGGTAGTTTGAGCAGATGCATCAGGATGATATGACTGTGACGCAGTGTGAGATGAGATTTTCAAAGCTATCCCATCATGATGTTTGGTTAGTTCGTACTGAGAGAGAGAGAGGATCAGGAGGTTTGTGGATGGCCTCACATATCAGCTCTGGATTCTTATGACCAGAGAGAGGGTATCGGGTGCTACTTTTGAGCAAGTTGTTGATATTGCCTGTGAAATCGAGTCAGTTCGTCGCCATGAGCGAGATGAGATGTAGGCCAAGAGGCCTTGGAGATCTGGTAGCTTTGGTAGTGTTCTATCTAGAGGTCAGTTACAACATAGCAGAGGTCACCCATTTAGGCCTGCTTAGCCAGCTCGCCCAGCTTATAGTGGTGCATCATCGGGGGCATTGTCCCCGCAGTTCTCACCCGGGCTACTCATCATTCAGTTCCCTTCCAGTCCAGAGTTGATCTCGTGCACCATCGGTTCAGGGTTCATCTATGCCTGGTTCTTCTAGTGGTTATCCTGGTGCTAGGGGTTCCCTTCAGCCACTATCTTCAGCACTAGGGAGATTTTTTGAATGTAGAGAGTTTGGGCACATGTGGCGGCAGTGTCCTCGTCACCATGGTGGTCCGTCTCAGTAGAGGGGCGAGCCCTCAACTTTAGCTCCAGTTACTTCACCACCCGCCCAAGCAGCTAGGGATGGGGTTCAGGCAGCCAGAGGCCGTCCTAGAGGGGGAGGTCGAACAGGTGGAGGTCAGGCCTATTTTATGCACTTCAAGCCAGACCAGATGCTATAGCCTCAGATGTAGTGATTACAGGTATTATTTCAGTTTGTCACCGAGATGTTTCGGTCTTATTTGATAATGGGTCCACGTATTCCTATGTTTCATCATATTTTGCTCATTTTCTGGATATGCCCCGTGAGTCTTTAGTTAAATTTGTTCATGTGTCAACTCCGGTGGAAGATACTATTATTGTGGACTGCGTGTATCAGTCATGTGTGGTATCTATTGGGGGTCTGGAGACCCGGGTGGATCTATTATTACTTAGAATGATTGACTTTGATGTGATATTTGGCATGGATTGGCTTTCTCCATGTCATGTTGTTCTAGATTGCCACGCTAAGACCATGACATTAGCAACACAGGGATTTTCGAGGGTTGAGTCGAGAGGTTCTATTGATTATGTGCCAACTAGGGTGATTACATACATGAAGGCTCGGAGTATGGTGGAGAAAGGGTGTTTGTCTTATTTGGCTTTTGTGAGGGATGTTAGTGCTAAGATTCCCACTATTGAGTTTGTTCCTGTGATTCGTGATTTTCTGGACGAGTTCCCTGCAGACATGCAGGGCATGCCGCCCAGGATGGATATTGATTTTGTACCAGGCACTAAAACTATTTCCATTCCACCGTATCATATGGCACCGAAAGATTTGAAGGAATTGAAATAGCAGCTTCAAGACTCCTTGATAAGGGGTTCATTCGGCCTAATGTGTCACCTTGGGGTGCACCGGTGCTATTTCTGAAAAAGAAAGATGGTTCCATGAGAATGTGTATTGACTATAGGCAGTTGAACAAGGTTACAATCAAGAATAAGTATCCTTTGCCTCAAATTGATGATTTGTTTGACCAGCTTCAAGGAGCCAATGTGTTCTCTAAGATTGATTTGAAATGTGGGTATCATCAACTGAAGATTCGGGATTCTGATATTCCCAAGATGGCTTTCAAGACTTGTTATGGCCATTATGAGTTCTTGGTGATGTCTTTTGGGCTGACCAATGCCCCAGCAATATTCATGCATTTGATGCACCGTGTATTTCAGCCATACTTGGATCGCTTCGTTATTGTGTTCGTTGATGACATCTTGGTGTACTCTCATAGCCAAGAAGAGCATGCTCAGCATTTGTGATTTTTATTGTGGAGATTGAGGCAGGAGAAGCTTTATGCAAAATTCTCCATGCGTAAGTTTTGGCTTGGTTCAGTATCTTTCTTGGGGCCCGTGGTGTCTAGTGAGGGTATTCAGGTAAATCCGAAGAAGATAGAGGTGGTGCAGAGTTGTCCCAGACCTTCCTCAACTACAGAGATTAGGTGTTTCTTGGGTTTGGCGGGCTATTATCGTCGCTTTGTGGAAGGGTTTTCTTTTATTGCTGCCGTTGCCAAAATTGACCCAGAAGGGTGCTCCATTCAGGTGGTCGGACGAGTGTGAGGAGAGCTTTCACAAGCTTAAGGTAGCTTTGACCATGACTCTAGTGTTAGTATTGCCATCAGCTTCAGGTTCTTATACCGTGTATTATGATGCCTCGAGGATAGGAATTGGTTGTGTATTGATGTAGGAGGGTAGTGTTATTGCCTACGCCTGGCACCAGTTGAAGACTCATGAAAAGAATTATCTAGTGCATGATCTTGAGTTAGCAGCCATTGTTCACAAGGATATGGTTGGAGCTTCTCAAGGACTATGGTATATCTATTCTATACCATCCGGGGAAGGGAAATATAGTGGTCGATGCCTTGAGTCGCCGGGCAGAGAGTTTGGGGAGTCTAGCGTACGTTCCAGCAGCAGAGAGACCTTTAGCACTTGATGTTCAAACCTTAGCAGGCCATCTTGTGAGGTAGGATATATCGGACCCTAAATGCGTATTGGCTTGCGTAGTCTCTAGGTCTTCTCTTTATGACCGTATCATAGAGCGCCAGTATGATGACCCACACTTTCTTGTTCTTCAGGATAGCGTTCGACGAGATGATGCCAGGGAAGTAGCTATTGGCCATGATGGTGTGATGAGGATGCATGGTTGGATATGTGTGCCTAATGTAGATGGGCTTCAGGAGTTGACTCTTGAGGAGGCCCACAACTCGCAGTATTCCATCCATCTGGGTGTCGCGAAGATGTATAAGGATCTGCGACAACATTATTAGTGGAAGAGGATGAAGAAGGTTATTGTTGGATTTGTAGCTCGGTGTCTCAACTGTCAGTAGGTTAAGTATGAGCACCAGAGACCATGTGGGTTGCATCAGAGGTTGGATATTCCAGAATGGAAGTAGGAGCGGATCATTATGGACTCTATAGTTGGGATACCACGGACTTTGAGGAAGTTCAATGCTATTTGGGTCATCGTGGATCTGTTGAACAAGTCTGCGCACTTCACCCATGTTGGTACTACCTAATTTTGGAGTGGTTAGCTGAGATTTATATCCGGGAGATTGTTCGATTTCATGGCGTTCCACTTTCTATCATTTTTGATGAAGGTACTCGGTTCAAATTGTAGTTTTGGATGGCCGTATAGAGAGACTTGGGTACTCAGGTTGAGTTGAGCACAGCTTTTCATCCTCAAACGGACAAGCAATCTGAGCATACTATCAGATATTGGAGGACATGTTGCGCGCTTGTGCCATTGATTTTGGGGGTTCATGGGACCAGTTTCTGCCACTCGTGGACTTTGCATATAATAATAGTTATCAGTCGAGTATTCAAATGGCTATGTACGAGGCTTTATATGAGAGAAGGTGTAGATTTCCAATCAGTTGGTATCATATGTAGGTCAGTTAGTTTGAGTCGGGTGAGGCTAGGCTCTTAGGCACAGATTTGGTGAAGGATGCTTTAGATAAGGTGAAGTTGATTCAGGAGTGGCTTCGCAAGGCGCATTCTAGGAAGAAAAGTTATGTGGATAGGAAAGTCCATGATCTATCATTCATGGTTGGGGATAAGGTTCTGCCCAAGGTGTCATCCATGAAGGGTGTTATGCGGTTTGGGAGGAGGGGAAAGTTGAGACCCCGATTCATTGGGATTTTGAGGTGCTTCAGAGGGTAGGGGAGGTGGCTTATAGACTTCCTTTGCCACCCATCTTATGAGTGTTCATCCAGTGTTATGTTTCCATGCTTCGGAAGTATGTTGGTGACCTGTCTCGTGTTTTGGACTTCAGCCCGATTCAGGTAGAGGGTGATATGACTTACGAGGTAGAGCCAATAGCTATTATGGGTCGTCAGATCCGAACATTGAGGTCGAAGGATATAGCTTCAGTTAAGGTACAATGGAGAGGGCAGCCAGTGGAGGAAGCCACCTGGGAGACCGAGCGGGAGATGCAGAGCAGATATCCACACCTATTTGAGACTCTAGGTATGTTTCTAGACCCGTTTGAGGAAGAACGTTTGTTTAAGAGAGGGAGAATGTAATGACCTGATCGGTCGTTCTGAGAGTCTTAGCCCAGTTTCCCCTATTTTTGCTTCATTTTGTGTGGTTAAGGTCTTTTATGTTGTGTTAGGTTGATTGGTTTGAGTTAGGAGTGGTTGTGGAGATAAATGAGATTACTTAGTCTCTTAAGTTAGTTAATTAGTTGGAAAAGTCAACCGGAAGGTGACTTATAGGTAAATGATCTCGGAAATGGGTTTTTATGGTTCGGATAGCTTTTTTAGGTGAACTGGGGCTTAGGAGCATGTTCGGAATGTTATTCGGAGGTCCGTGGTAGAATTAGGCTTGAATTGACAAAATTGGATTTTTGGCTATTTACGATTGGCAGTGGAAAATTAGCTATCGAGGTCTAAATGGAATTCCGGAAGTTGGAATAGGTTCGTATTGTCGTTTGTGATGTTTGTGCAAAATTTCAGGTCATTTGGATGTGGTTTAGTTTGTTCGGCATTGTAGGCGAATTTCGAAAGTTTAAAATCCTTAGGATTGAATTTTGAGTTGATTTAGTATTTTGATGTTGTTTTGAGTGTTCCGAGGATTCAACTAAGTTTGGGTGATGTTATGGGATGTGTTGGCATGTTTCGTCGAGGTCCGGAGGGCCTCGGGTGTGTTTCAGAAGCTCAACGAGTTATTTTTGGACTTGAAAGGTTCGCTGATTTTTTCTGGTGTTTGTTGCAGAAGATTTCTTCTTCGCGATCGTGGGGAGGAGGTCGCGATTGCATAATCTTAATTGGGTCAGAGGTGAAGTTTTTCTATGCGATCACAGAGTTTGGGTCGCGATAGTGTTCGCGTGTGAGGTAGTGCTTCGCGAATGCGTGGCCAGTATCGCGTTCGCGTAGGGTAATAGAGCTGATGAAGAGCGGAGGCGGTTGCTCTACGTGATCGCGTGAGGCAGGTTGCGATCGCGTAATGTTGTGTAGCAGTGATTCACGAACGCGTGGGTGTTTTCGAGATCGCGTAAGGTTAATTGAGGGGCAACCTTATTTGTGATTCGCGATCGTGAGGCTATTTCTACGATCTCAATGAAGGAATAACTGGGCAGAATGTTTAAAGTTCAAAACGAGGGTTTGAGTTCATAATTCCAAATTTTCTTTAGAGAGCTCCGGAGAGGGCGATTTTGGAGGAGATTTTCAGAGGAGTAATTGGGGTAAGTGTCATTCACTTAATTTTTGTTAAATTCCATGATTATGTCTTGATTTTTGTCATCTAAATTGGGAGTTTGGGGTGAAAATTTGGAGGAAAATGTGGAAATTTGGAGAGTTTATTTTGGGGAATCTAATGGCCATTTAATGTTCAATTTTGAGGAATTTGACATGGGTAGACTCGTGAGCGTACGAGGATTCTAGTTTTGTAATTTTTTCCGGATTCAGAGACGTGGGATCGGGGTCGAGTTTTTCCAATTTCGAGATTTTTTATGTAATTTGATTATTTTTGCATGGGTTTTGTTCCTTTAGCGCATATTGATGTTATGAACCTGATTTTGGATAGATTAAGGGTGATTTGAGGCCGAGTCGAGCGGCAAGGGCAACGCGGAGTAGATTCTCGTTCGGATTGCGGTAAGTAATGATTGTAAATCTTGTCTTGAGGGTATGAAACCCCGGATTTCACATTGTTTCACTATTTTGAAGTGGCGCACATGCGAGATGTTGAGCGTGTGGCATGCAACATTGGGAATTTGTGACGTGGTCCGTCCTGTAACAACTATTAAGTTGCGTATTTAATTGGAAACTATATGATATTTTGTGTTTTAGAAAATATTACTAAGTTTTGGGCTGAATGCCATATTTGGGCCTTGTGCCAAGCTATTTGGACCCTCAGGGGCAATTTACTGCTATTTTGTCACTGTGTTGACTTATGATTTGTACTCAGTCATGCTATGTCTTACTGATTTCGAAACTCAGTCTTATTTAACCCATTTGATGCATAAAAAATAATGTTTTGGGTTGAGCACCCTATTTTATTGATGCCGGGAGTGGATTTTGTGAGGTTTACAACTGAGTGAGGGCGAGGGCCTGATTTCTAAGGATATTTATGGGATCGGGCTGCACGCCGCAACATGTTTGATATACACCGAGGGGCTAAGTGATTTATGTCATGATTTGGTTTGATATAGCACTTGGGCTGATGGAGCCCCTCCGGAGTCTGTACACACCCAGTGAGCGCAAGTACCTACTGAGTGCGAGTGCCGAGTGCTGAGTGATAGGGAGGCATGAGTGGCTATGAGGTTGCCCGAGGGGCTGCGTATGAGTGATTATGAGGTAGCACGAGGGGCTGATTCAGAGTGATGTTACGCCCGAGGGGCGGTTTATGATACATGTTTTGCCTGAGAGGCTACTTATGATTTCCATAACTTTTACTTAAAATTTCATGAAATTCTGTTGGAAATTGTTGGAAAAATATTCTCAAAGGACTTTTACTGAAATTGGTTTTTAAGTGTGATGATTTGACATATGTGTATTGTTGGAAAGAAAGATTGTACCTGCTTTGATTTTACGACGTGTATTTACGTGTTCCTTACTGCACAATTTTTATTTACATTTATTACTTACTTAGTTGGCGTGCTCACATTACTCCATGCACCTTGTGTGCAGATTCAGGTGCTAGGGCATCGAAGTGAGAGTTGGTCTTCAGTGTTTCAGTGTTTTTCGGAGATTCGCAAGGTAGCTATATGGCGTCCGCAACCTTTCCTTTCTCCTTCCTACTTTTATAGCATTTATTTCCTCAGACTTAGCATGTATTAAATAGACATCATCAGAGGTGTATTTCTTTTAGTTGCTCGAGACTAGTGACTTCGGGATATTGGGGTTGTATTTAATGTTTAGTATGTCATTGTTTGTGTTGAAATGCTTAAACGGAAATTTTTATGAAATATCAGATTAGTAATATTTTGAACGAAAGGTTTCTTTACGCTATAAGTAGGGAGTTGGCTAGCCTAGTATCGCGATAGGCGCCATCATGGCCAGGGGATTTTTGGGGTCGTGACAGTTCTAAATTTTAAATTTTAAGCCATTACTTCAAGCCAAGTTAGTACGTTTTTACATTGGTAAATAGCTTGTAATCTAGCTTCAATATGTACAATTTCCTCTTATTGAAGGAAAATAAAAGACTGACCATAATATTACTATGATAATCTAACTCTAAATTTGAAATTTAATTCCTTACTTTAAGCCAGGTTTGGTGCATTGTGAGAAAATTAAATAGCTTGTGATGATGTGATTTAGCTTCAAGATCTACAATTTCCTTTTACTGAAGGAAAATAAAAGACTGACCATGTAACGACCCGACCGGTTGTTTTGAGCTCTAGCGCATCGTTCAGCAGTTTGAGGTCATGGGCAGCTCGGTTTCAGGTATTATGACTTGCAGGTGTGGTCGAAATTGAATTTCGGGAAGTTTAGAGTCAATTTGGAAAGAAAATTCTCATTTCAGAAGCCTTGAGTTGGAGAAATGTACTAAGATTGTAATTTTGAGTAAACGACCTCCGAATCGGGATTTGCAGGTTCGTATGATGATTTCGAACATGGGCGTATGTCCGGATCGGGTTTTGAATAACTCGGGAGCGTTTCAGCGTGTATTGTGGAAGTCAACATTTTTGAAGAAAATTTCCTAAGTTTCGCTTGAAGCGCATTTAAGTGATATTGATGTCAGTTTGGGATTCCGAGCCTGGGGATAGCTCTGTATGGTGATTCTGGAGTTGGGAGTGCAATCGGAAGTGAATTCGGATGTCTGTAGGTTATTTTGAAGTCATTTGGATAAATATAGAAATTTAAAGGTTTTTGAGAAATCCAACCGAATGTGTAAATTTTGATATAAGGGTCAGAATGTGATTCTAAAAGTTGGAGCAGATCCGTAATGTCGAATATGACTTGTGTGCAAAATTTGAGGTCAATCAGACGTGATTTAATAGGTTTCAACATCGATGTGGAAGTTTGAAATTTCAAGTTCTTAATGTTTGAATTTTAGAGCGATTCGTGATTTTGGCGTTGTTTGATGTGATCTGAGGCCTCGAGCAAGTCTGCACTATGTTGTGGAATAGGTTGGTGTAATTGGACGGGGTCTCGGGGGCCTCGAGTGGATTCCGGGGGATTAATGGGTCAAGTTTGGAGTTTGAAGAAGGCTGATGTTGCTGCCATCTGGTGTGATCGCACCTGCGAGGCATGGGTCGCAAGTGCGGAGCCGCAGGTACAGCTTTGGTGCCGCTGGTGCAAAAGTTTGCTGGTTTGGCAGGGAGCGCAGGTGCGAGGGAGTTTCCGCACCTACAAAGTCGTAGATGCTGACAATAAGCGCGGTGCGAAGTTTGGCTTGAGCTGAGGAAAGCCGTAGGTGCGAGAGCTGGATCACAGGTGCGAGAAATGGCCTGGGCAGAATGTTTTAGAACCGTAATTTTTGGCCATTTCCTCACTATTTCATCTTGGCATGGGCGATTTTGGGAGGCTTCAAAGAGAGGACCTTCGTCATGAAATGATAGGTAAGTAATTCTTTCATGTTTCTAAGTTAAATACAAGGTTATTACATGGAATTATACATGAGAACTTGTAGGAAAATTGGTAAAATCTTGAAGAAACCTAAAAATTTGTAATTTGATTTTAACCACGAATTTGAGCATCGAATGTAGAGTAAATTGTATATTTGAACTAGTAGAGCTATGGGTAGAATATGTCTTCGATAAATTTCGGATTCCGGGCACGTGGGCCTGAGGGCATTTTTGTCAATTCACCGAGCGGAGTTGGGAAAGTATATAATTTGAATTTTTTGCGAGTATTAGGGTGAATTTTCATTGCTTTGCCCGTTATTTGGTAGTTTTGGGCCGGTGTGCATCCATTGGAGTCGCCGGAAGGGCTTGGAAGCCGGTTATGGGACTTCGGAGAGAGGTAAGTCTCCTTTCTAACTTTTTGAGGGGGAATCGTCCCCCCAGGTGAACTAATTAAGATGTGCTACTGGCTGCGGGGGCTACGTATGCATGAGGTGGCAGGAGTCCGTGCGTAGCTACTATTATGCCATAATCGGGTAGTCTAGGACCCACTAGCATGCTTTACCTATTGTACATGTGATCTTGTATGTAATACTAGACTGCTAATACAATCGAAATCGTAATTGAATATCTAAATAAGACTAGAATTCATTTTCTTAATCATCTAGAAAGAGAATTGATTTCCTCCGTGGATAATTGTATTCCGAATAAGACTATATTACTGAATATTATTAAACTTGGTAAATGAATTTCGAGAAAAGATTTAAATACTATTTTTTTCTGATTTTTAAAAGTGAAATTTGTCATTTACTTGAACATTTATTTTCCCGATGTAGTCGGGGTGTATTGTTGATTGTGCATGACTGCATGTGACCGCTTCGCAATTTACATTCCACGAGTGGAGTGTTATTTCCCCCACTCTCATGGGAGCGGGCCGTATGCCACGACGGATTAAAAGATGCACTTATGGTTCGGGCCGTTTGACCTTCGACAGTGCATGGACATGATTATTTTATTGAAAGGTGCACTTATGGTACGGGCCGTTCGACCCTCCGCAGTGCACAGAGATGATTATTATGATGGATCTGGACGGTTGTCCTTATCCCGTATGCGCATGCTAAATTGTTAAATGGTTTTCATGGATTTTGAAGTGATAAGATATTTGGGGGAAAATAAATAAGTAATTGTTTATTTAAGACATTTGGGGGGGGGGAAAAAGAAGAAACTGTTTATTTAAGATATTTGGGGAAAAATGAGGAAGTAGTAACTGTTTATTTACTTCCAGTATTTACTTGGATTTCAGTGCCTTATATATTTGCTGCTTTACTACCTTTACATGCCTACCATGTTCATCATATTCTGTTAAATTTTTTTGTTGGAACATAGTGAGTGTCTAATTCGACCTCTCGTCACTACCTCTCTGAGGTTAGGCGGACGACTTACTGGATACACGTTGTTTTCGTACTGATGCTACACTTGCTGTGCATTTTTATTGCACAGGTACTTTCATAGCGACGTGGCTGGTTGGAGACTTTGGCGAGCTGCATCATCCGGAGGCTATCCGCACCTGACAGAGTTTCCCTCGTATTGTATCTATTTCCAGTTTAAATTCCTAGTCCAATTTTTATTTTGGACAAGCTTGTAGTATTTGTTAAATTCTTAGAATTTGCTCATGAACTTGTGACACCGGGTTCTGGGATGTGCTGGGATATATTTGCTAAAATTGAATATTTAAAGCATTGTATTTGTTTTACGAATTTTATTTATTTATTATGTAATAAAGTGAAAGGTAATGATTTTCATTAATGCTAAAACAGGAGAATTTAACCTAACTAATTAATGATTGACTTGCCTGATGGTGGTGTCTGGCGACATCACGACCTTAGTAAATTTTGGGTCGTGACAGACCATAATATTAGAGTTATCAAGTTCTAAGTTCAAATGTTAATTCCTTATTTTAAGAAAGTTTAGTACATCATTAAAAAATTTAAATCTTGAAATCTAGCTTCAAGTTCTATAAAAGGAAGGAAAATAAAAGATTGACTATAAATACTATTATGATAATCTATAGTTCTAAATTCAATTCTTCATCTTTATTTCTGTAATTACACGAACACTCTAATATCTATATCTACATTTTATATTAAAAGCACGAAAGCCCTTGGCTAAATGTCGTTCATCTTTTTTACTCTTTAGCAATATAGTTCATACTAGACAAAGTAGTCATTTAACTAATATTAGGGACTTTAAAATTAACTAAAAATTTAGTTATTGTATGTTTCCTTTAATTTATAAAATTTGTAAAAGGAAAGTAATAACGCAATAGATTACTTATTCGGCTAAGGAGTTTTTTGTTTTGCTATTAAACTTTAATTATTTTAAAATATTCTAATATATTTAGGTAAAACGTTCGACCACTTTAACTCCGAATATCACTTTAGGTTTACATTTCAACAAGTAATATAAATTTCTGTTGAATTAAGAAAAGTAAAAGAATTGGATTCAATGTTCTATGATTATAAGACTAAAACCCTTTAGAATAAGGGGTTGAATACTTCTATAAAAGTAGCAAGTATTCTATGTTCTTTATCATAAAATTTTGACAGAATAGTCGTCTGACATGAAAATTTACTTGTGACTTGAGATAAACTTTCTAATCTTCATGTTCTTCTTGAAGTTATCTGATAATATACATTCATTTATTCGTGAGAGACAATTGCAAATTAAAAAGTTATCAATTGTATATTTTATTTATCATGTTTCATGTACTATTATCAATTTATTGACATATTTATAAATTTTGTAGAGATTTTTATAGTCATTGCATTTCGTAAATAAGATATTTAGCTCATATCAATTAAAGATCTTATTAATTCATATTATTTCTGTCGAATATTTTATTATTATAACTAATTAATTACTAATTGCTAAGTCAGTTCAAGTTGCTCATGTTATGCAAGTAAAAGATAAATTTGATTAGCTATTACATTACATCATGTAAGAATTGAAATGTCAATTAGCTTCCTTGCATCTAGCCATAATTTTGACACTTTCATCCGTTCATTTAATAATTTTTATTACATCACGAAAAGTGATTGTTATAGAATCACTTTGATACTATTTAGAATTCTTCATCATAACAAGTTTAAAGAATATTAGTTTTTAGGTGTGGGGTGCAAAATTTTATTGTCTCACTTATATAGTATAAAATTTTTCTAATCATTATAGTTGTATCGCACACAAAAATAATTCATTATGTTTTGAAAGTTATATTGTTGTAACGACCCGACCGGTCGTTCCGAGAGTAATAGTCTTGTTTCCCCCGTTTATACTTTATTATATGTGGTTCAGCTTCATTATGTTGTGTTAGATTGGTCGGCTCGGGTTCGAAGCAATTTTTGGATAGAAATGAGACACTTAGTCTCTTAACTTGGTTCAATAGTTGGAAAAGTCGACCGGAAGTTGACTTATTGTTAAACGACCTCGGAATGTAGAATTTATGGTTCGGATAGCTTCGTTAGGTGATTTGGGACTTTGGAGTGTGTTCGGAATGTTGTTTTGATGTCCGATGTAGAATTAGGCTTGAATTGGCGAAATTGAGTTTTTGGCGATTTTCGGTCCGCAGTGAAAAATAGGCTATCAGAGTCGGAATGGAATTTCAGAAGTTGGAGCAGGTTCGTAGTGTCATTTTGGATGTTGTGTGCAAATTTTCAGGTCATTCAAACTTGTTGTGGTTGGTTTCGGCATCGTTGATGATTTTCGGAAGTTTTACGAATCTTGGGTTTGAATCATGGGTTGAATTGGAGTTTCGATTGTACTTTGGGTGTTCCGAGGGTTCGACTAAGTTCGGGTGATCATTTATGACTTGTTTGTGTTTTGGTTGGGGTCCTGAGGGGGACTCCGATTGATTTCAGATTGTCATTGGAAGGATTAAAGTTGGAAAATGCAGCTGAAGGAGCTGCTGGTACCAAGTTGTTAGTGTGGCCGCACGTGCAACGCCCCAGGTGGGAGGTGGCTTGCACAGGTGCAATAATTGGTCATGCTGGAGAAAAACTGGAGGTGTTAGACCTGGACTGCACCTGCGAAGTCGTAGGTGCGAAGAATGGGATTTAAGTGATTTTTCGCAGGTGCACACCTAGTACCACAGGTGCGGTTTCACTGGGCCTTGTGCCGACCTGTTTAGACCCCTTGGGGGCTTTTATCGCTATTCCTCACTATGTTGACTTGTGATTTACACTCATCTATATTATGTATAACTGATTTCGAAAGTCAGTCTTATTTACACTATTTTGAGATGTAAAATGACATTTTGGGTCGAGTACCCCGTTTTACTTATAGCCCGAGTGGCTTTTTGAGAGATTTCTGACTGAGTGTGGCCGAGGGCCTATGTTGTGAGGATGCTATGGGATCGGGCTGCACGCCGTAACATGTTACATTGTTCTTGATATGTGAGAGGCCGATGGCTTGAGTGATTATGCCACGAGATGGATTGATATTAGCGCTTGGGCTGTAGGAGCCCCTCCGGAGTCTGTACACACCTCCAGTGAGCGCAGGTACCTATGAAGTGCGAGTGACGAGTACTGAGTGCCGAGTGCCAAGTGACGAGTGATTAGGAGGCATGAGTGACTGTGAGGTTGCCCGAGGGGCTGATTATGAGTGACTGTGCGGTTGTCCGAGGGGCTGATTCTGAGTGATGTTACGCCCGAGGGGCAGTTTCTTATTCTTATTTTGCCCAAGAGGCTACTTATGATTCATTTCATTTTTTTACACTAAACTTCTTGGAAATTTTTCTGAAATTGTTGGAAATTACACTTTTCAAAGGAGTTTTACTGACATTGGTTTTTTAAGCGTGATGATTTAACGTATTCACTGTTGGAAATAAAGATTGTGCTTATTGTGAAATGATGGTTTGAATTTATGTGTTTCTTACTGCTCAGACCTGATTTATTTTCATTACTACTGAGTTGGTGTACTCACATTACTCCCTGCACCTTGGGTGTAGATCGAGGTGGTAGGGCCAAGTGAGTTGTGTATCTGTTCCAGAGACTTCTCGGAGATTTTGCGAGGTAGATGCACGCATCCGCAGCCCTGCTCTCTCCTGCTTACTATTATAATTTTATTTTTCTAGAGTTGTATATTTTCTGTAGATGCTCATGACCTGTGACTCCAGGATCTTGGGGGTTGTATTTAACTTCGGTGTAGCTGTATCTGTTTAAAAATTATTAAATAAAACCTTTATGGATTATTCGTTTAATAATGATATAAATGAAAGATTCTTTAGGTTTTGAGTTTTAATTTGGTTGGCCTAGTCCAACGATAGGCGCCATCACGAGTAGTTTAGATTTGGGGTCGTGACAAGTTGGTATCAGAGCCTAGGTTATAGAGGACTCACCAGTCATAAGCAGGTTTAATAGAGTCTTGCGGATCGGTACAGAGACGTTTGTACTTATCTTCGAGAGGCTGCAGAACCCTTAGGAAAAACCTCACATCCTTGAATTCTTGTCGTGCGAATCCATCTATTCAGCTAAAAGTGTAACTCTTTAAATTCCTCTCAAGCATTCGAATAGTCACGTAATCGCTCGGTATCAGCTGTGTAACGAAGGCATGTGATTTCCATGAATGAGGTGCGAGAGGTGAATTTAGCATGTTGACAATGGGCCAGTCTGGAGGACTTGAGGCCGGGTTTTGTTTATGACTGGAGTGCTGAGATTTCGAGTGTGGGAGCCGTGCATTTTGGGACTTATATGTCTGTTTGTGTTCTTATTGATGGGAATTGGTGACTAGATGACTATGTGGTGAGTGTGATTTGATGGTTAGATGTGTTCAGATTGTTTGATTGTGACAAAAGAATTGGCTGGAAATGTGGCAAGAACTATTGAGTGTTTGACTTCTATCTGGAGTTGGCACACAACCTCGAGTCGTGAGTGTATGGGAAGGCCTCTTATGTTGTTCAGTTGTGGAGTGAAGCGGATCCTTTTGTTGTGTTATGAGTTCTTCGTGATGTCTTTTGGGCTGATCATTGCCCTAGTAGCGTTCATGTATTTGATTAACGGTGTATTCCAGCTGTATTAGCACTCCTTTGTTATTGTATTCAATGACAACATCCTGGTGTACTCACATAGCCACGAGGAGCATACTCAACATTTGATGACGGTATTATAGAGATTGATAGAAGAGAAGCTTTATGCAAAGTTCTCCAAATGTAAATTTTTTGCTTAGTTCAGTAGCATTCTTGGGGCACGTGATGTCCTGTGAGGGTATTCAAGTGGTCAGACAAGTGTGGAGAGAGCTTCTAGAAGCTCAATATTTCTTTGACCACAACTCCAGTGTTAGTTCCGCCATCAGCTTCAGGTTCTTATACCGAGTATTGTGATGCCTCGAGTGTGGGCGTTGGTCGTGTTTAGATGTAGAAGGATAAAGTGATTGCGTAATAGCTATTAGTCTCAGAAGGGTATAGAGAGAGATAAGTTTGAGGCTAAGCTGGCGGGCTATTTCCCGCGGGGTGTCCTGAGGTTGTGTGATTCTTATGTTGTTTTGTAGCAACTTCTCTTTCACCAGTAATTGATATATATTGCAATTTGAGTGCAAATTGCTTGTGGAAGTTGGCATGACCATTCAATGGTGAATGCGATATTTGCACACGATGTGGAATATCATACGGTTTGTGCCATATGAGCTTATGAAGGATTTAGTTGAATCTCCCTGCAGTATGGTGACAGTGATAACGTATGGGCATTATGAGTTATTATTTGTTTTGATTGTGGGCTTTGAGCCAAGTGGGGGAGGCTCTTAATGATATGTTGATTTCGCGATTGTGTGTTTTATTGGTTTCCGCTCGAGGTATAGTGGTGGATCAGTTATGACGTGCAGAGGTGAAGTCTGGGAATGACTCCAGTAATGGAAATTCTTCGGTACATGTTGTAATAGACTCTATAGGTAGGTGATTTCTATTGAATGATTGAGTTATAATTGTAAAAGTTGTAGTGGGTGCAGTGTATGAATTTGCTTGTTTCTTCAAGTGTGTGGACTAATTTCCTAGTATGTTGCTGTGCAAACAGTGTCAGGTCATTCTGTCTGCTTGATCAGTGTAATCGAGATTTTTGTGTATAGATGATGACTCTCGAGAATGGATCTGACGGGTTCAAGGTTAAATATAGCAATTGGGAATCTTCGAGGTGTGTTTAGGCTAGAACTGAGATTTATGTTGGAGGGTGTCAAGACTTGTGGCATTGTTACATTATCATGGATTCTACATATCAGTATCTGAAAGGTGAAGGTAATGGCTTCAGATTCGCAGGAAGTCTCTTCAGTGTAAGTATTTTGAATGTGGCAGTTTTGGGGATATTTGAGAGAGTATTCATCGGCTTGTGAGCTTTAGACGGTGTGGTTTTATGCTTGGGTCTCGTGTGGTGAGTCTGGGTTGAGGATTGCGGTATTATGGCAAGTAGAAGTATTAATTCGAAGGAAATTCACAAAGAACTTGGATAAATATGACAGCTTGGTAGTATGTCGGATCGACATGGTATGGGATATGATTAGTCCTTTGTGTGCTTATGAGGTAATGAGTTTCTACGTGTGATTCATGGCAATGCTCTTGGGTTGTGACGGCATGCATAACTTGGTTGAGTAGAAGGATTCTGTCATATCGGTTAGGTGTCGTACTAATTGGATTCGAAGAGTTCTTGATGATTTCTACCATGGTTAGAGATATATATTCTCTACTGGCATGAGGAGCAGGTGATGTGTAATGATTTTTCTTCTAAACGGGATCAAATGGAAAGTTCTTGGCTAGTTGGGTACGTAGTTTCTTGTGGCTCGGAGGGGAGCATGAAGTTCTCATATTCATCATAGGATGGCATTACGTATGCGGTATTTTGTGTATAGTGGAGATTTGCATATGTGAGGTCACGATTCAATTCTAGAAGGAAGGTCAGCACTGCCAGTTCAAATGACTAGGTAGATCATATCACCAATTGGGTGGCTTGATGAGGGTATACATTTCAGAAAGGTCGATGTGTGGAGTTAAGGGTGCTTCACCGGTATTGTGATGCTCTCTTGTTGGATTGACTGCTGATATTCAAGGTCACTTGGTAACACAGAAGAATTATAGGGGTATCCCCCGTGGAATTTGAGTATTAGGGATGTGTTACGTATTCTAGCGGTGGAGTTGAGATCAAATATAGTAATTCATGCACTTCATGGACTTCGAGACTGGAGTTCTCATAGACATATTATTTTGTGGTTGTGGACTATGAGGATGCGAGAAAAGCTAGTCAAGTGTTAGTAAATGCCATGATTTGGTCATTGTGAACCTTCAGAAAGTTATCTATCTGTTGTGGGTGACCAGAGTTGATTTAAGGTTATTGGTAGGCCTAGTATGGGTGTGTGTTCCACACCGGGTCAAAATTGTTGACTCCAAATTGCTATTGTTGAGGGATGTACCACATGTCTGTCATTGAGTTTATTCGTATTCTTGAATGATATAGGCATATATGGTGCGGTTCTAATTGGGCTTTATAGCTATATTTGAGTAAGGTAAATAATTGTGTATTGCGGGATTGAGACGTATTGATTATGTTCTTTCGGGTTCATGTGGCATGGTATCGTCCGATTCCCTGTGGTTAGGGCAACACACTTTGAGTACTTGATGTTGAATTTCATTTGGTTATTGATTTTGATCAAGGTGACGCAAAGTATTTCATGAGGACCAGTGTGCGGATGGGATCACGCATTATAGTGGAGTTATGTTGAGGTATGATCCTTGGTGTCAGATTTGTGTGTTTTGATTATTTCGATGAGTGTCAGGCTCTTACCATGGTGTTGTGACGGTAATAGTTAATGGCGGGATTGTCCTCTCGTGAATCTTTTATATAATTTGATTACATTGGTATGTTGCTATTGAGTGCACGAGTTGCACGGGTTATGGATTTGAATTGTATTGATGTGTCATGTCATCAGAGTGGTCGTGTTGGATGAGAAGAGGTCATTGGACCTAGAATGAATACTACCAGGATTGACTACAGCATAGTTGGAAGGATAAATATCGGGAGTCGCCTTAGAAACCTGCTATAATTCCTGTTTGGGGAAGGGGGAGCTTCATGTCTGACTGATCGGACGAATGATTGCTAGTTTCTACGTGTTTCTTTCATTATCGGCAGTACATGAAAGTGATAGAGCGAGGCATTTCTTGATAAGAGGTTATGTACCGGTATTGGGTTGTTTTGAGCAGCTATTGTGATTAGGAGTTATCGCTATGGGTGTTTGAGTTATGCGGTATAGTATGTGATTACATCTTGGGTTATGGATATGGCTTGATACAGTGTGTTAGGACTTGTTCATTTTATAGTTATGGAATTTTGATCTTGTAAATTATTTTAGAGGTAGGAATTTGGTTCTAAGGTTTATGGGTCAGGAGTGGATTTCAAAATTTCAATTGTGTTGTGATGTTGGACCTATATGGGATAGGATGACGTGGGATCACCCCCAAGTATGTGCATGGTAGGCTACGCGGCCGTTTGATGGTGTTGGAGAACAACTCTTGGCACGTTCGAGGACGAACGTATGTTTAAGTGAGGGAGGATGTAACGACCCGGTCGATCATTCTGAGAGTAATAGCCCCGTTTCCCCTGTTTTTGCTTCATTATATGTGGTTCAGCTTCATTATGTTGTATTAGATTGGTCAGCTCGGGTTTGGAGCAATTTTTGGAGAGAAATGAAACACTTAGTCCCTTAACTTGGTTCAGTAGTTGGAAAAGTCGACCGGAAGTTGACTTATTGGTAAATGACCTCAGAATGTAGATTTTATGGTTCGGATAGCTTTGTTAGGTGATTTGGGACTTAGGAGTGTGTTAAGAATGTGGTTTTGATGTCCGATGTAGAATAAGGCTGGAATTGGCGAAATTGAGTTTTTGGAAATTTCCAATCGGCAGTGGAAAATAGGCTATCGGGGTTAAAATGGAATTTCAAAAGTTGGAGCAGGTTCATAGTGTCATTTGGGACGTGTGTGCAAATTTTCAGGTAATTCAGACTTGTTTTAGTGGGTTTTGCAATCATTGGTGATTTTCGTAAGTTTTAGGAATCATAGGCTTGAATCATGGGTTGAATTGGAGTTTCGATTTTATTTTGGGTGTTCCGAGGATTCGTCTAAGTTCGAGTGATCATTTATGACTTGTTTGTGTTTTGGTTGGGATCCCGAGGGGGCTCGGGTTGATTTCAGATAGTCATCGGAAGGATTAAAGTTGGAAAATGCAACTAAAGGAGTTGCTGCTGCCAGGTTGCTAGTGTGGCCGCACGTGTTGTAGGGTAGCCAAAGTGCAACGCCGCAGGTGCGAGGTGGCTTTTGCAGGTGTGATGATTGGTCAGACTGGAGAAAAATCGCAGATGCGAGACCTGGACCGCACCTGCGAAGCCGCAGGTGCGAGGAATGGTCTTTAAGTAATTTTTTGCAGGTGCACACCTAGGACGGCAGGTGCGGGTCCGCAAGTGCGGAGAAAAGACCGCAGCTGCGGTTTCACTGGAAGGAAGTATAAATACTTGCCTTCACTAATTTTAGGCACTTTCATCATATTTTCATATGAGATGCGGCTTTTGGGAGCAAATTGAAGAGGGATTTCAAGGGATTTCCGTGGAGGTAAATTTCTTGGACTAAAAGCTCGATTCTATGTTGATATTTGACGGATTAAGCATGTAATTACTGGAATTTAATGGTATAAATTGGGGGTTTAGGGATTGGGAAAATGAGACATGAAATTGAGGAATTTAAGGGTCAATTGTGGTCGGATTTCTATGTATTTTATGTGTATAGACTCGGGAAGGGATGAGGATTCTTGTGATGCAATTTTTATAGAATTTCTAGACGTGGGCCCGGGGGTGGGGTTTGGCCAATTTCGGGATTTGTGCCTAATTGTGATAATTTTTCGAATGAGTTTCGTTTCCCTACAATATTTTGATGTTATTAATCTGGTTTTGGTAGATTTGGAGCAACTGGGAGCCGATTTGAGGGACCAGAGGATCGCAGAGTAGTTTTCGGGCCGGTTTGAGGTAAGTAATGACTGTAAATATTATTCTGAGGGTATGAAACCCCGGAATTCGTATTTTCTCACTATTTTTGGAGTGGCGCACATGTTAGATGACGAGTATGTGGCGTGCACTGATTGGGGATTTGGATTGGGTCCTTCATGTGGCAACTATTGAGTTGCGTATTTACTTTTAGACCCCTCGAGGGCTTTTACTGCTATTCCTCACTGTGTTGACTTATGGTTTACACTCAGCCATACTATGCATAACTGATTTCAAAACTCAGTCTTATTTACACTATTTTGAGATATAAATGATATTTTGGGTCGAGTACCCTGTTTTACTGATAGCCCGAGTGGCTTTTTGAGAGGTTTCTGACTGAGTGTGGTCGAGGGCCTATGTTGTGAGGATTCTATGGGATCGGGCTGCACGCCGCAGCAAGTTACATTACTCTTGATATGTGAGAGGCCGAGGGCCTGACTGATTATGCCATGACATGGCTTGATATTAGCGCTTGGGCTGTAGGAGCCCCTCCGGAGTCTGTACACACCCTCAGTTAGCGCATGTACCTACTGAGTGCGAGTGCCGACTGATGAGTGATTGGGAGGTATGAGTGACTATGAGGTTCCCTGAGAGGCTGATTATGAGTGGCTGTGAGGTTGCCCGAAGGGCTTATTCCGAGTGATGTTACGCCCGGGGGGCAGTTTCTTATTCATGTTTTGCCCGAGTGGATACTTATGATTCATTTCATTTTTTTACACTAAACATCTTGGACATTTTTCTGAAATTGTTGGAAATTACACTTTTCAAAGGAGTTTTACTGAGATTGGCTTTTTAAGCGTGATGATTTAACGTATTCACTGTTGGAAAGAAAGATTGTGCTTATTGTGAAATGATGATTTGACTTTATGTGTTTCTTACTGCTCATACCTTATTTATTTTCATTACTATTGAGTTGTCGTGCTCACATTACTCCCTGCACCTTGTGTGCAGATCCAGTTGCTAGGACAGAGTGAGATGTGTATCTACTCTAGAGACTTCTCGGAGATTTTTGCGAGGTAGTTGCACGCGTCTGCAGCCCTGCTCTCTCCTATTTACTATTATAGAGTTTATTTTCGAGAGTTGTATATTTTCTGTAGATGCTCATGACCATTGACTCCGGGATCTTGGGAGTTGTATTTAACTTCGGTGTAGCTGTATCTGTTTAAAAATGATTAAATGAAACCTTTATGGATTATCCGTTTAATAATTATATAAATGAAAGATTCTTTACATTTTGAGTTTTAATTTGGCTGGCCTAGTGTCACGACCCCAAATCCAGGCCAGTCGTGATGGCTCCTATAATGGAACTAGGCCAACCAATCTTCACTCAATTCATGATAAACTTCCATTTACAACTTTAATATACCGATTACCCATAAAGTTTCCCTTAAAAATTTATAAAATAGTCAAAACTATACTGAATAATTAATACAACCCCCGAGAATCCGGAGTCACTGGTAATGAGAATCTACATAAATATACAACTCAACGAAAATAAATTCTATAATTAAACAAGAGAGGGAGCAGGACTGCAGACGCATGCAGCCACCTCATAAACCTCCGAGAATCTCTGGAACAGATAGATAGCTCACCCTGCCCTAACACTTGAATCTGCACACAAGGTGCATGGAGTAATGTGAGTACCCCAACTCAGTAGTAATAAAAATAAATCAGGTCTGAGCAGCAAGAAACACATAAAATCAATGTCATCGAATCACATGAGGCACAACCTTTCTTTCCAACAGTATAACATAGATATGTGAAATCATCATGCCTTAAGATCATCTATAGAAAAATCCTTTAAAGAATGCATTTTTTTAACAACTTTAAAACAAATTATTTGGTATGCAATGAATGTACAAAAAAATCATAGCAGCCCCTTGGGCAAAACATGTCTCATAATCAGCCCCTCGGGCAAAACATTTGTCATAATCAGCCCCTCGGGCATGCCTCACAATCCCTCAGCACCTCACAATCACTCATCACCTCACAGTCACTCAAGCCTCTCAATCACTCATCACTCGCACTCGGTGCGCTCACTGGGGATGTGTACAGACTCCAGAGGGGCTCCTTCAGCCCAAGCTCTAGTATCACTCAGCACCTCACCATCACTCTTGGCCCTCGGCCACACTCGGTGGAACCACTCGAAAAGCCCCTCGGGCGAATTACTAAAACAGGGTACTCGACCTGAAAACATCATTTAATGCTCATGCAGTGTAAATCAGGCTGAGTTTCAATATAAATAGTATGCACAATGATGCTGAGTAAAATCATCAACAACTAGTGACGAAAACAGCAGTAAAAAGCCCTCAAAGGGTCTAAACAGATCGGCACGAGGCCCCAAAAACGGCTTATAGCCTAACTATTTCACAAATCTTTAGAACATAATTTAACATAAGGTTTTGAGTAAATATGCAACTCATTAGTCGCCGTGGAGAGGACCTATTCCAATCCAAAAGTCAGTACGCCCCACATACTCGTCATCCGACATGTGCGCCATTCCAAATTCAGTGAGAAAATAATGCAGTCTGGGATTCCATACCCTTAGGAAAAGATTTATAGCCATTACTTACCTCTACCGGGCCGCGACACTAGTCTGCTATGCCTTTTCCCCTCAAATTGGTTCCCGATTGCTCTGAATCTAGCCAAAACCAGTTAACATTACCAATTATACTCAAGGAACACAACCCAATCGAAAATTATTAATTTAATCAAAAATTTGAAAATTCGGCCAAACTGTTGGTTGATTTCCCAATGCACACGCAAGTGTACGTGGTCGACAAGTAATATAGGATTTTAAGTCCAGATATCGTACCCACAGGGACTTGTGATTAACTATCCACTAAACTAAACTCAAACAAATATTTAACTAGAATTAATCTAAAATAGTAAATCAAAAGATTAAATAGACAACTAACTTAAAGATGAATTCAAGGTAAATTGATATTCTAGAGTTATGGGTTGTTAAACAATCACGTTGAGTTTTCGACCTAAATCTTCTAATCAGGTTTATTGATTGACGAGGTTAATATTGCTCGTAGCCTTCTCCCGAAGTACAACTCGCCTATTCAAGCTAACCTAACGCCTATATTCCTATGGAATCAGGATTAACAAGAACGCATTAATAATTCCCGTATAATAACCAAGCAAGGCGATTAGGTATATTCCTATCCTAACCGCAAATCCGCTCCCCTGAAGGGTTAAGATCTTGCTCTACCCAATCTTATATGCAATCTAGAATTCCCTCTCCCGAGTTCAACCCTAGATTCGTAGATAGTAGTCAATTGATGATCAAGTAATTGAATAATTAAGCACAAGATTGAATAAACAAACCAATTAATATAAACAATAAGAATAATTCAAGCTTCAACTACAGCGTTCATGTAACACCTAATACTCTAGAACTAATAAACTATAAAACTAAAATAAGAGAAGAGAAGAAAAACTAAGTAGAATCCTCTGTCAGAAGTTCTCTGTCGAATCCCCCAGCCAAAAGTCCCTCAATGTGATGTTTTTGGGTCTATTTATATGTTTAGGATGAACCCTAAACATGTAAAAGACTTCTATTCCAACTTGGAAACACTTAAAACCCGTCAAAACTCG
>ML437214.1:2996-23114 GCA_005239525.1 Nicotiana knightiana
CCAACGGGTTCCACCAAAACCCTAGATTAAGAAAATTAGCTACTCATATTCATAAGAATCAATTCTAAAATAACTTGCATAATTGAACTACAAAATAATAAATAAAAGCTATAAAAATCAATGTTTGCTTCACTGAGTAGAAATCCATAGGTTTTTCTTCACTTCAATGGCTTCCTCCTTTTTTCAAGTTGTGTTTTTGGGTCTATTTATATGTTTGGGATAAACCCTAAACATGTAAGAGACTTCTATTCCAACCGGGAAACACTTAAAACTCTTTAAAACTCGGATTTGACCGGATCAGGATCCAGGCGTTACAGGCCAAACTCCTGGATAACGCCTGGCCAGGGCTGGCGTTTGGGCCCTGGCGCTTGGATAACGCCAGGCTGGGGCTGGCGTTTGGGCTCTGGCGCCTGGCTAACGCCAGGCTGGGTCTGGCCTTAAGGCTCAAACGCCCGGCTATAGCCCGGTGCACTCCTCTTCGCCTCTTGAGCGTATTTTCGATGTATTTGCATCCATTTAGCTCGGCTTCCATCTCCAATTCACCTACACATGAAATAGACTCCATTATCCACATAAAAAGTGTATTTTTATCATTCACGCACATAAAATGTAAGGCATATAACGTGTTAAACCATGAAATCTAGCCACGCATCAGCACCACATTGCACCGTATTTGGCTAGCTGCGAGTCCTCGGGTGTAGAGTTCGGAGATTCGGGCACATCCTTGGTCCGATGGGTAGATTCGACACGAGGTGAGTCTCCTTTCTAACCTTGTAAGAGGGAATTGTCCCCATAGGTATTATATATGTTGTGTGTAATTGTTTTGGGGGCTACGTGCGTACAACGTGACGAGAGTCCGTACGTAGCGACTACTTTATCATGTCGCATAGATTTAAGGCTCACGAGCATGCCATTACGTGCCTTATATGTATCTTTAGCCAAACTTTGAGTTGTTTATCATCTTTGAACCAGTATGCTTATTATCTTTGAACTAGTATGCAAAAATGGTACAAAGTTTCCTGGGAAGCTTTATGTTAATTATAAATATGAGTCAGTAGGGATGATTCGTGATCGAGGGGAGCTTTATGTTAGTTATATATATCAGTCAGCACTCGAGTCGCAGATATGATTCGCGATCGAGGGGAGCTTTATGTTAATTATATATATGGGTCAGCACTCGAGTCGCATGTATGAATCGCGATCGAGGGGAGCTTTATGTTAATTATATATATGAGTCAGCACTCGAGTCACACGTATGATTCGCGATCGAGGGGAGCTTTATGCTAACTATATATATATGAGTTAGTGTCTAGATATTTCCCTATGACTCAGGCCGGTTGTCCTATCCTTGTGTGCGCTTGAGGCTATTGGGTACTGTTTTCCATTGATATTGACTTGACAGATATTCGGGGGAAAAGGGAAAGTGCACATTGTTGCTTATTTTCAGTACTTACCTGGTTTTCTGTATTTGATAGATATCTGCTGCTTATCCTCTCACATGTCTACTGCATTCCGTATATCCTGTTTACATTATTACAATTGGACCGTAGTGAGTGTCATGTCGACCTCTCGTCACTACCTCTTCGAGGTTAGGCGGGATACTCACCGGGTACATTTATATTATGTACTCATGCTGCACTTCTGTACTTAATTGTACAGGTTCTAAGGCTGGTGTTTCTGGTTATCCGACCGGAGCTTGACTTATCTTCCGGACCGGGCTCCACGGTGAGCTGCACCCTTGACGTCTCTCAGCTGTGCTATGGAGTTATCTTTTGTCTATATTTTGTCTATTCCTCTCAGATAGCAGTACAATCTTGTATTATATTTTGTATATTCTACTAGTTCGTCTGTTGACTTGTGACACTAGTTCCTGGCACACACATAGTAGACTCTTATTTTGGGACTGTATATATATATATATATATATATATATATATTGGATCACGATCATTTTTGGCTGTATGTATTAAAATTGGTAAATGTTTCTGCTTTTATTTAAGTGAGTTAAGTTTAAAACTTTGGGAAATATGTGGGATTTGTATGTTAATAAGGAAAACCTCACTAGTAAATAAATGTTAGCTTGCCTGATTCCGGTGTTGGGTGCCATCACGACCCGTGTGGGATTTTGGGTCGTGACATAAACAGTTAAGTAAAAAAACAGGGGAAAACATGTTGGGGAAAAGGGGTGGCAATTACTGAACTAATGGAACAAGGCGACTGTTTAAACATCAAAATAATAACAGAAATTAACAACACCGAACAACAAGTAAATAGAAACGGCACAGCATGTCCCCTCGTGCTAAAATATCATAAACACATTACGGAATGTCCCCTCGTGCATAAAATATCATAATTGTGGCGCGGAATGTCCTCTCATGCATAAATATCATGAACACGGCACGGAATGCCCCCTCGTTCATAAAATATCATAATCACGACATGGAATGTCCCCTCGTGCATAAATATCATAAACACGGCACATAATGTCCCCTCGTGCATAAATATCATAAACACGGCACGAAATGTCTGCGCATAAAATATCATAAACAACAGTTTGGCAAGAAAATCAATAGTAAGAAACCATAAATGCAAAGGAACAATCAACATGAATAATACCGTCCTGGCAAGGGACGCAGTTATAACCAATCCTACACAAGTGTATAGTTTAACGAAATATTCCTCAATCGGACAAATACTTAACAGTATTCACAGTCAAGAATTTTCATCAAATGAATAACTACCAAGTTGATATTAAATCCATAACACAATAAACCTCGATGAAATCACATAATTTCTAATATCCGACTCACGAGCATGCTTGAAAACAACATATAGGTACTCGTCATCTCACCTATACATTGAACATCAAATAATCACGTAGAAAATAAGACTCAACACCTATTCCCTCAAGCTAAGGTTAGGTCACACTTACCTCGACTTCCACGATTAAATCAAGCCTCAAGCACCGCTTTTCCTTTTGAACCCGACTCTGAATCAATCGTATCTAGACATAATCGACTCAATAACATCAATATATGCTAAGCAATTCAATTCCAACGCTTAATTATAGACTTTCTAAAATTCTTCCCAAAAATCCTAAAATTGACCCCGGGCCCGCTTGGTCAAAAAACAAGGTTCGGACCAAAAACCGATCACCCACGAGCCTGAATATGTAATTTGTTTTGAAACGACCCCAAAACGAAGTCTTATTCCTAATTAATCAAAAAGCCCTAACTCTACCCAAGTCCCTAATTTTCTACTTTTAATCTCATGTTTTAGGCCTAGAAATCTAATGGGTGTTGATAAAAATGGAAGAGAATGAGTCAAAGATTACTTACCTAAGAGGTTATGGTAATAATTTATTCAAAGATCGCCCAAGGAGGTGTGGAGAAGAAGAAGTTGTGAAAAATGGGTTTAATCCCGTAATGGTGTTCTGTTTTGAATAAAAATATAACTGGGCGAATTTGTCTTACGCGATCGCGACAGGCTTAATGCGATCGCATAGTGTACAGGACACTGACCTTCGCGATCACGACCTATGGACCGCGTTCGTACTGAATAGTTTGCTACCCAGCCCCAGCCCCAGCCCCTCACTAAACCTACGCGATCGCGACTGAAGGGGTGCGTTCGCGTAGAGAAAAGACCCTAAAGCTCAGCGTTCGCACCCAGCTCTTTGCGTTCGCGTAGAGCAAAACAGCCCCCGGCCAAATTTAAACATCGTGATCGCATGACTTACACCGCGATCGCGAAGAGTAAATAACTGGACACCAGAAACTGCTCCCAAACACAAGATTTTTGCTAAGTTTCACACCCCGACGCCTACCCGAAACTCACCCGAGCCCTCGGGGCTCAAAACCAAATATGCACACAGCCTCAAAAACATCCTACGAACTTATTCGTGCGATCAAATCGCCAAAATAATGTCATAAACATCGAATTAAACCCCAAAATCAATGAAATTTCTCAAAACTTCTTTAAACATCGAATTTTGCATTTATGGTCCGAATCACGTCAAATGAATTCCGTTTCTTACCAAACTTTACAGACATAACATATATATTATATCAAACCTGTACCGGGCTCCGGAACCATAATACGGGCCCGATGCCCCAGGTTTCACAGAAAATTTCATTTTCAACAACTTCTTATATTTTCAGAAAACAATTTCTTTTAAAAATTCATTTCTCGGACTTGGGACCTCGAAATTCAATTCCGGGCATACGCCCAAGTCCCATATTTTCCTACAGACCCTCCGGGACTATTAAATCACGGGTCCGTGTACGTTTATCAAAAATGTTGACCAAAGTCAACTTTATTCAAATTGCAAATTCAAAATTGCTAGTTTCCTCAGTTTTTCACATAACGACTTCCCGGCTACATGCCTGGGCCATGCACGCAAATCGAGGTGAGATAGAAGGAGGTTTTCACGACCTCGGAACACAGAATTACTAAAAAAATACACAGGATGACCTTTTGGGTCATCACAATCTCTGCCTCTAAAACAAACGTTCGTCCTCGAACGGACATAGAAAGGTACCTGAATCGTGAAATAAATGGGGATATCGACTCCGTATATCAGACTCGAACTCCCAAGTAGCTGCCTCAACAGGCTGAGCTCTCCACTGAACACGAACCGAAGGATAACTCTTCGATCTCAACTGACGAATCTGCCGGGCTAATATGGCTACCGGCTCCTCCTTATAAGTCAAATACTTGTCCAACTGGACACTGCTGAAGTCTAGCACATGAGAGGGATCGGCAAGATACTTCCGAAGCATAGATACATGAAACACCGGATGCACGGCTAATAGACTCGGTGGCAAGGCAAGTCTGTAGGCCACCTCTCCTACCGTATCAAGAATATCAAAGGGACCAATGTACCTAGGGCTCAACTTGCCCTTCTTTCTGAACCTCATCACGCCCTTCATGGACGACACCCAAAGAAATACCCGGTCTCCTATCATAAATGCCAAATCACGAACCCTGTGGTCTACATAACTCTTCTGCCTAGACTGAGTTGCACGAAGTCTATCCTGAATGAACTTCATCTTACCCAAGGCATACTTAACTAACTCTGAACCCAACAACTTAGCCTCTCCCGACTCGAACCACCCAACTGGCGACCGACACCGCCTACCATACAACGCCTCATAAGGAGCAATCTGAATGCTCGACTGGTAGCTGTTGTTGTAAGCAAACTCAGCTAAAGGCAAGAATTTGTCCCATGACCCTCCAAAGTCCATGATACATGCTTGCAACATGTCCTCCAAGATCTGAATGGTACGCTCGGACTGCCCGTCCGTCTGAGGATGAAACGTTGTGCTCAACTCAACCCGTGTGCCCAACTCATGCTGAAATACTCTCCATAAATGAGAGGTAAACTGAGTATCTCGGTCAGAAATAATGGACATGGGCACACCATGCAAGCGAACAATCTCCCTGATGTAGATCTTTGCTAACTTCTCCGAAGAATACGAAACTGATACAGGAATGAAGTGTGCTGACTTGGTCAGCCTATCCACAATGACTCACACCGCATCAAACATCCTCTGAGTCCGTGGGAGTCCAACTACGAAATCCATGGTGATACGCTCCCACTTCTACTCGGGAATCTCTATCTGCTGCATCAAACCACCGGGTCTTTGGTGCTCGTACTTAACCTGCTGACAGTTCAAGCACCGAGCTACATATGCCACAATATCTTTCTTCATCCTCCGCCACCAATACTGCTGCCGCAAATCCTGGTACATCTTTGCGGCGCCCGGATGAATGGAATACCGGGAACTATGGGCCTCCTGCAATATCAAATCACGAATACCATCAACATTAGGCACACAAATATGGCCCTGCATCCTCAAGACTCCATCATCATCAACTGTAACCTGCTTGGAACCTCCGTGCCGGACCGTATCCCTAAGAACACATAAATGACGATCATCATACTGTCGGTCCCGAATACGATCAGACAATGAAGAACGGGCTACGGTATGGGCCAAACACTTCCAGTCTTAGAAACCTCCAATCTCATGAACGATTGGCCAAAGACTGAACATCTAAAGCAAGCGATCGCTCTCCGACCGGTATATAAGCAAGACTACCCATACTGACTGACTTCCTGCTCAAGGCATCGGCCACCACATTGGCCTTTCCTAGATGATATAGAATGGTAATGTCATAGTATTTCAACAGCTCCAACCATCTTCTCTGCCTCATATTCAACTATTTCTGCTTGAACAGATACTGCAAACTCTTATGATCTGTGAACACGTCACATGACACACCATACAGATAATGCCTCCAAATATTCAATGCATGGACAATGGCTTCCAACTCTAAATCATGAACTGGATAGTTCTTCTCATGAACCTTCAAGTGACGTGAATAATAAGCTATAACCTTGCCATCCTGCATCAACACTGCACCAAGTCCAACCTGTGAAGCATCACAATACACGGTATACGGCCCTGAACCTATGAGCAAAACTAACACCGGTGACGTGATCAAGGCTGTCTTGAGCTTATGAAAGCTTGCCTCACACTCATATGACCACCTGAACTGGGCACCCTTCTGAGTCAACTTGGTCATCGGGGCTACAATAGATGAAAAGCCCTCCACAAACTGACGATAATAACCTGCTAAGCCCAAGAAACTCCGAATCTCTATAGTTGAGGTTGGTCTACGCCAATCTCTGACTTCGGAAATCTTCTTCCGATCCACCTGAATACCCTTTGCTGATACGACATGGCCCAGAAATGCAACTGAACTCAACTAGAACTCACACTTGGAAAATTTGGCATACAGTTGTCTGTCCTTCAGAGTCTGGAGGACGACTCGAATGTGCTGCTCATGCTCCTCTCGGCTGCGGGAGTAAGTCAAAATATCATCAATAAAAACAATCATGAATGAATCCAAATATGGCCTGAACACTCGGTTCATCAAATCCATAAAAGCAGCTGGGGCATTTGTCAACCCAAATGACATCACCAAGAACTCATAATGCCCATACCGAGTGTGAAAGGCTGTCTTAGGGACATCGGATGCCCTAATTCTCAACTGATGGTAGCTAGATCTCAATTCAATCTTTGAAAACACTTTGGCACCCTGAAGCTGGTCAAACAAATCATCAATCCTCGGCAAAGGATACTTATTCTTGATGGTAATCTTGATCAATTGCCGGTAGTCAATACACATCCTCATCAAGCCATCTTTCTTCTTAACAAACAACACTGGGGCACCCCAAGGAGACACACTAGGCCTAATAAAGCCTTTACTTAGCAAATCCTGTAACTGATCCTTCAACTCCTTCAGCCCTGGCGGGGCCATACGATATGGCAAGGTAGAAATAGGCTGAGTGCCTGGAGCCAACTCAATACAAAAGTCAATATCCCTATCGGGTGGCATACCCAGCAGGTCAGCAGGGAATACCTCTGGAAACTCACGAACAATGGGTACAGACTCCATAGGAGGAACCTCGGCACTAGGATGACGAACATAAGCCAAATAGTCCAAACAACCCTTCTCGACCATGCGCCGAGCCTTCATTTATGAGATAACCCTGGCGGAGGAATGACTAGTAGTCCCCATCCACTCAGAACGGGGTACTCCCGGTAAGGCCAAGGTCACGGTCTTGGCATGACAATCCAGAATAACATGATAGGGAGATAACCAATCCATCCCAAAAATGACATCGAAATCAACCCTATCAAGAAGTAAAAGATCTACACAACTCTCCATACCACCAATAACCACTATGCATGAACGGTAGACTCAATCTACCACAATAGAATCACCCACCGGTGTAGATGCATATACAGGAGTACTCGGGGAATCACGAGGCATAATCAAATAAGGAGCAAAATATGAGGACACGTAGGAAAATGTAGACCCTGAATCAACCAAAACCAAAGCATCTCTGCTGCAAACTGAAACCATACCTATAATGACTGCATCGGAGGCCACAGCCTCAGGTATGGCGGGAATAACATAGCATCGGGGCTGAGCCCCACCAATCTGAACATCCCTAGGTCGACCTACTGCGGGCTGAACTCTACCCCTCATAGCATGTCCTCCACATCTAACTGTCTGGCCTCCACCTCTGGCACCTCGACCTCCACCCCTAGCTGGCTGAGTGGGTGGGGTGCACCTGGTGCAGGATTCATAGCACGGGAACCCTGATACTGAGAACCACAAGAACCTCGGGGGCAAAACCTGGAAATGTTCCCCATACCACCGCAAGTATAACAAGATCTCTGATGCTGCGACTGCTGGCCCTGAAACTGTCCCTGTCGACCAGAATAACTACCCTGGAAGCTCTGAAGATGCGGTGTACTGATAGGAGTTGATGGTGCACTACGGGCTACCTGAAGTGCCGATTGGAATGGTCTAGGAGGATGACCTATGCCAAAGGAATCTCTGCCTCCAGATGAGGCACCACTGAATCGACCGAAATGGCGAGGTCTCTTGTCAGACCCCTGACCACTGCCCTGTGATAAGACCATCTCAATCCGCCTGGCCACATTGGCCGCCTCCTGAAATGAAATATCAGTACCTGTCTCTCTGGCCATCTGAAGTTTAATCGGCTGAGCTAGCCCCTCAATAAACCTCCCCACCCTCTCTCGATCTGTGGGGAGTATCATGATAGCATGTCGGGCCAAAGTGATAAACCGGGTCTCATACTGGGTAACTATCATAGAGCCCTGCTGGAGACGCTCAAACTGCCTCCAAAGATCCTCTCTCTGGGTAACTGGTAGAAATTTCTCCAAGAACAACTCGGAGAACTGAGCCCAAGACAAAGGCGAAGATCCAGCTAGCCTGGTCAAGCAAAAATCCCTCCACCAAGTCTTGGCGGTACCAGAAAGATGAAATGTAGCAAAATCGACCCCATTGGCCTCCACGATTCCCATGCTCCGAAGAACCTCATAACAACTATCTAAGAAATCCTGGGGGTCCTCTAATGGTGCACCAGTAAAAGCAGTAGGAAATAACTTGGTGAACCGATACAATCTCCATAAAGCAATAACAGACTTAGTTGCTCCCTCCACTGCCTGTGCCACAATACCCAGCTGAGCTACTCCAGCTGACTGAGGTGCTGGAGTCTGGAACTGAGAAGCTAACTGCTCTGGTGTGCAGGTAGCAGGAGTCTGTGCCCCTCCCCCAACCTGAGAGATGGATGGTGCTGTAGGAAGTAGACCGGCATGAGCCACACTCTTCATAAGGCCCACTAAGCGGACTAGAGCATCCTGTAGTACCGGGGTGGCAATGAACCCCTCTAGGACCTGAGTCGGTCCAACCGGAACTGTCTGAGCAGGAACCTCACCGGCAAAATCTACCTGTGGGTCCTCTACTGGGGTTGCTGCTCTGGGCTGAGCCCTGCCCCTGCCTCGGCCTCTAGCACGGCCTCGTCCTCGGCCCCTCGTAGGAGCCGCAACTGGAGGATCGGGCTGCTGATTGGTAGATGAAGAAGCAGGCATTCTCTCCATTTATGAGAGAATAGAATAGAAACTCAATTAGAGATTAGAATTCAAATCACACGACAAAGAAGAATATATGTGAAGTTATTCCTAACTTTGCAGCCTTTGGGGATAAGTATAGACGTCTTCGTACCGATCCCTCAGACTCTACCAAGTTTTTCTGTGAATTGTGAGACCAAAACAACCTAGTGGTTTGATACCAACTTGTCACGACCCTAAATTCCTACCATCGGCACCATGATGGCGTCTAACGCTGAACCCGCTAAACAAGCCAACGTATTTAATCATATTTATTAAATCATTTATTATCAAGTAAAAACAAGTAAATATCGAGCTTTCCATTAACGGAAGCTTAAAACTAAGAACAGATTAAATGAATTACATAACTAAATCCACAAACTTAACAAAATGCATCAATTTAGCCAACCCGGATCTCTGGAGTCACAACTCACGGACGGTCTAAGAGTAGTACACAAAATAGTCTGAAAGAACAATACATATGTTTCTGAAGTACTAAATTCAAAAATAAAAATGGAGTAGGGAAGGGGACGCCAAGGTCAGCGGATGCCTCCAGGTCTACCTCAGTGTCTCCGGTGGACTGAAGGAAGCCTCCTCGATCAGTGTCCACAAGGTCCAGTACCGGGATCTGCACAACATAAAGATGTGAAGGTGTAGTATCAGTACAACCGAACCCATGTACTGAGTAAGTGTCGAGCCCAACCTCGGCGAAGTAGTGACGAGGCTAGGACATGACAAGTAATATCACATGTGCAGTTTAATAACATATAAAAGGAAATAACGACAGGAAGTAAATAGTTAAGTAAAAACAACAGGGGAAAACATGTTGGGGAAAAGGGGTGGCAATTACTGAACTAATGGAACAAGGCGACGGTTTAAACATAAAAAATAATAACAGAAATTAACAACACCGAACAACAAGTAAATAGAAATGGCACGACATGTCCCCTCGTGCTAAAATATCATAAACACGGCACGAAATGCCCCCTCATGCATAAAATATCATAAACACGCACGGAATGTCCCCTCATGCATAAAATATCATAATCACGGCACGGAATGTCCCCTCGTGCATAAATATCATTAACACGACACGAAATGTCCCCTTGTGCATAAAATATCATAATCAAGGCACGGAATGTCCCCTCGTGCATAAATATCATAAACACGGCACAGAATATCCCCTTGTGCATAAATATCATAAACACGGCACGGAATGTCCCCTCGTGCATAAAATATCATAAACAACAGTTTGGCAAGAAAATCAACAGTAAGAAACCATAAATGCAAAGGAACAATCAACAGGAATAATACCGTCCCGGCAAGGGACACAGCTATAAACAATCCTACATAAATGTATAGTTTAACAAAATATTCCTCAACCGAACAAATACTCAACAGTATTCACAACCAAGAATATTCATCAAATGAATAACTACCAAGTTGATATTAAATCCATAACACAATAAACCTCGATGAAATCACATAATTTCTAATATCCGACTCACGGGCATGCTTGAAAACAACATATAGGTACTCATCATCCCACCTATACATTGAACATGGAATAATCACGTAGCAAATAAGACTCAACACCTATTCCTTCAAGCTAAGGTTAGGCCAAACACTTACCTCGACTTCCACAATCAAATCAAGCCTCAAGCACCGCTTTTCCTTTTGAACCGGACTCCGAATCAATCGTATCTAGACATAATCGACTCAATAACATCAATATATGCTAAACAATTCAATTCCAACGCTTAATTATAGACTTTCTAACATTCTTCCCAAAAATCGACCCCGGGCCCGCTTTGTCAAAACACGAGGTTCGGACCAAAACCCAATCACCCATTCACCCACGAGCCCGAATATATAATTTGTTTTGAAATCCGACCCCAAAACGAGGTCTAATTCCCAATTAATCAAAAAGCCCTAACTCTACCCAAATCCCTAATTTTCTACCTTTAATCTCATGTTTTAGGCCTAAAAATCTAATGGGTGTTGATAAAAATGGAAGAGAATGAGTCAAAGATTACTTACCTAGGAGGTTATGGTGAAGAATTTCTTCAAAGATCGCCCAAGGAGGTGTGGAGGAGAAGAAATTGTGAAAAATGGGTTCAATCCTGTAATGGTGTTCTGTTTTGAATAAAAATATAACTGGTCGAATTTGTCTTACACGATCGCGATAGGCTTAGTGCGATCGCATAGTGTACATGACACTGACCTTCGCGATCACGACCTATGAACTGCGTTCGCACTGAATAGTTTGCTACCCATCCCCAGCCCCTCACTAAACCTACGCGATCGCGATTGAAGGGGTGCGTTCGCGTAGAGCAAAGACCTTCGCGATCGCGACAGAATACTATAATACAAAACATGATTAATTTCATACTATTTATTCTTTTCATTTGATTTTTATGCTTTGAACACTCTAGCAAAGCACATTTAGTTGACATGTGGACAAAAAAAATCCTAATTAAAAGGAAAGAACTTTAGTTCAGTTAAGATATTTGACAATATGCATCTTTGATCTGTTGCAATTATTATTTTGTTTTGTCCAGAATTCATGATTAGCAGAAGGCTTTCATTATATCTTTTTGTCTGGATCTAAACACTAAGGCAAACATGATTAATTTCATACTATTTATTCTTTTCATTTGATATCTTTTCTGGGGATTAATGTTATTTTGGGTTTGGTTACTGAGACCCGTGTTTTCTCCAGCTTTGACACGTCCTTCCGAACTCAAAATGAACGCCTACATTTATACAGTTCTTTCTCCATTCCTCAATTCCTCTTTCAGTCTTCCCTCTTTATCTACTTTGCTAATTCTGCTGATTTAGTTCTTTCTTCTAGGTTGTTGCTTTTTCCAATTTTCATGCGCTTAATCCTTGCCTTTTGCAAGTAAGTTTTGAAATCTGTCAAAAGAACTGATTTTTGTTAGTTATTTTGCATATCGCATTTGGACTTGCAATTGTTTGCGAAATTGCCTGAAAGAAACTACGACACTTTGTTATGGAGCTCTTAAACAACTTGGCTTGGGCTGAGCAGAAAAAAAAATTGAAATGCTGTTTCAAAAGTTGTATCAAAGTACTCAATCTCCCATGTGAAATTAAATATTATTACCAGGTGCTACTCACTGTTACTTTCAAGAGATGTTGATCATGGAGGAGACTAATCATATAGGCAAAATGTGAATGGGCAATATGTAATAACTTATCTTAGAGTACTATATACTTGATTTATAAAGAAGAAAAGAGAATACTTTATACCTAATTAATCAAAATATGTTTAACTAATTATCTCATCATTCTTCCTCCAAGCCATCACTGAGACATTGAATCCATTTATGAAGTTGGTAAAAGTTTTGTGTACCCTGTGACACACGACGTGTTCTATGCAATGAGCATTTCTATTCTGACATTAGTGTTTTACTTGATGACAGGTTGATGTAAAATATCATAGTTGATATCCAAATAATCATAGCTTATGATCTTTTTAGTTTCTGAACACAAAGGAGCTATGAGACAAAGTGACTACGCTTAATCTGTATATACTACTGAGGAGCCTTAGCGCACTGGTAGGAGTTTCTACCACGTGACCAGGAGATCATGAGTTCAAATTGTGAGAACAATCTCTTAAAAAATACAAGGTAAAGCTACATACCGAGAAAGAATTACTAGCACTTGATAGTTATGTAATGCAATATTGCAATATATGGAAAATAAACCAAAAAGGGAGTTTTATGTATGAATATGGAACCCCATTTCTCTGCAGTGCCTACCTAATTCAAAAGTGTCATGATCCCAAATCATAAACTGGTCGTGATGGCGCCTATCATGGAACTAGACTAACCAACAATCACACATTTGACATATTATTTTCAAAATTTCCAAATCATTTCCAACAATTCATAAAAATTTTAAATTTACGAATTTCTAAACCAAAACCAAACGAGATAAACAGTCTAACAACTATCCCCAAGATCTGAAGTCGACATGTCATGAGCATCTAAGAGTGGTATCAAAATTCTACTGTCATAATACATCAGTTTCGGGACAAGGAACTAAATACAAAACAAGAAAGGGAAAACAGAGATGCTGTAAACGCTGAACAGCTACCTCGATGTCCCAACTCCGGCTCCACTCGTAGCAAGAAAACTAGCGCTCGATGTCAGCACCTGAATCTGCACACAGGGGCGCAGGGAGTAATGTGGGTACGCCAACTCAGTAGTAATGAAAATAAATCAAGTCTGAGTAGTAAGAAACACATGGGATCAAATCATCGATTCATAATAAGTACAGTCTTTATTCCCAACAATATATACATTAAATCAATATGCTTTAAAAGCCAACTTCAGTAAAATCCTTTGAAAAATGTGATTTCTAATGATTTCAGCAAAATGTCCAAGAAGTTTTAGTGTAAAAATGAAATGAATCATAAAATAGTTACTCATAAGTATCATAAACCGCCCATCGGACAAATCATCACTCAGAATCAGTCGCTCAACATGCCTCAGAATCACTCAGTAACAGCCCCTCGGGCAATCTCACTGTCACTCATGCCTCCCAATCATTCGTCACTCCGCATTCGCACTCAGTAGGTATTTGCGCTCATTGGAGGTGTACATGCTCTGGAAGGGCTCCTACAGCCCAAGCGGTAATATCAAGCCATCTCGTGGCATAAATCACTTAGGCTCTCGGCCTCTCACATATCATAACAGTGTAATATGCTGCGGTGCAGCCCGATCCATAATATCCTTACAATGTTGGCTCTCGGCCTCACTCAGTCAGAAACTCTCAAAATTGCCACTCGGGGCATCAATAAATGGGGTACTCGACCCAAAACAGTGCTGTAAACAATACTAGTATATATATAAATGGGAAGCCCACGACTAAAAAGTTAAATTATCAAATTGCCCCTCGTAAAGCATGATCCCCTTGATAAAAAGTCAAATTATACTAATACCCTTATTATTTACTTAAATATGTTATCTAATTAAAAAATTAATTTGGCGCGTATGAGAAGCCAACGTTCAGCCTTCTACATCAGTTTCTAGCGCTGCCACCGTTTGGTTAATCAAGAAATGTCTTTTACAAGACTGGTCAATTAAAACTATAATGTGATGACAAACAATTGAGTTCAAATAACATGGACAAATCCAAGAGAATTAATCACATGCAAACCCTGTGTATGTAGGTATATGTTATGATCGTGAGTTAAAGAGTTTTTCTAATTAAAGTAACAAATTTGAGTAGGGACTTTTTTATGTACAGAGTTGTCACTTGGAATTTATTATTTTAGTGTTCCAAGTCACCTTTTATTTGAATCCCTAGTCAAAGGAAGGTTTGATTCTATTTTATCTGTCCGCGAAAATAAAATTCGGGTAAGGAATTCTGTTGACCGGGGAGAAGGTGTAAGGCATTCCCCAAATCCAGTGGTTCTAGCACGGTCGCTTTATTGACTTAAAACTTGGCTTGAATTAATTTTGGACAAACTGTGATTTATAAGATTTTCATGTTTTACGTATCCGCTTTTATTTCTTGATTATCAGATTTATCAAGAAAAATGATTTTGGATGAATTACGTTGTTATAACCACGCTACGCAAGCGAATGCATGATCGAGACGAAATTTATTAATTTTATCATAATTGTGCTATGCAAGCGAATCCGCAATTATGACAAGATTATTAGTATATTATTACTTTTAAAAGAAATTACTACATTTAAAAAATTAATTAAAAATTAACTATCGCATTATGCAAGCGAATCCGCGATTTTTAACAAAAAAGAATAATTAAATTAGAAATTAATTAAAGCTAGTAGAAATGGTATGAAATTATTGAATTAAAATTTATTGAATGTTAAACAACACGCTACACAAGCGATTCCGTGAGTTAAAGCGCGCCTACTAATTGCCTAGCGTTTAAATTAATTATAAAAGAGACTAAATTATTTCATAAAAGAAAAATCCGATTTTTATCGAAGTTAGTTGACTAAACAAATACGTACATATGTACGTGTATATATATATATATATATATATAAAAACATTTTACGAGAACGGAAAAATAAGAATCATATCCTAATGTTCATGCCTAAAACAAGCAAATTACCGATAATTTCATGATTTAACTTTAAAGCCATGTAAAGTCAATAAGAACTTGTAATTCAAAAAAAAAAATATTATTACATGAATTCTTAAAAAAAACCTACGGCCAAGAGCCCTTTTTAATTTTTAATACTTCAATTAATTCTTTTACTAAACTATGTTTTGAATTACTATCCGTACAACATATCAACACCCCAAATGACATATGTGACTACATGACAACAAAAATGAAAAATAAAGAAAGGAAGGAAGTCAATGACATGCTTGAAAAAGAAAACATATTTTTGCTCAAATTGTTCCTCTCTTAAAGCACCATGATGGCACAATTATTTGATGCCTCGCTAACCTTTTTTTTTTTAGCATATAAAAATACTCTATATTAATAACTTTATGCAAACTCTACAATCAAAAATCAAAATGTTAGTCTCCGGTACAAACATTGTAAATACCTCATACAACTTATAAATATAATAACTTGACAAGGGAATAATGAAACTAGAACTATTACATCACATATATTCAATACATGTATCGAATAGTCAAAAGGAGCACAACATATTCATGGCATGAAACAGAATGTAGAAGCTTGAATCATCTCATTCACACTCTCATTCGGATCAAGAATCACAACATCAATTGAGGGAGTTACCTGAAATGGAGGAACACCAAAATATAGCGGTGAAAACGAACAAAAACAGCAGCAGAAACAGCAGAAAGCAGCAATAGGAACAACAGTGAAATCATCAGTGTTAAAGCAGCCCAGAAATCTTAGTAAAACCAGTGACTTTCAAGAGAAGGAAACTCAGAAACAAACTCTAAGACTACTGTTTTTTTCTGAAAAATTATGCACTCTAAGACTCACTCCTAAAGCTCACAATTTCAGCTTGTTAAAGGAAGCTTCAAATGAAATTTTTCTTCAAAGTCGTGTTCTTTTTGAGTGAGTAGAGATGTCCAGAATATGTTAGTGTAAATGTGTTCTGCAATTGTATGACAGATTGTGTGTGTTTTAGTGTGAAGAATGACCTCTTTAAGTAAGAAAAATAAGTCCTTTTGGATAGATTTTGATTTACCAAAAATCTGTCCAAAATGACTAACTTTTGTGTGCCAAAACAGTCCATTTTTTACCAAATTCTGACACAAAATAGAGCAGTTGCATTTCCAGCATGTTTGAGCAGTAAAGTACCCAACAACCATGTACTTTAAACACAAGTCTTCAGCTTTTATCTACACATGACTGAAATTCAACTTATACACTCAAATTCTAACCAAATATGAACTAGCAAAGTAGAAACACGACTCAAAATGTAATCGAACTAAGTATTCAAACAAACTAGATTGAAATTAATTTGATTTGTACAAACTAACATAGAAAACAACTGAATTCACCAACTAATGCTCAAAACAGAACGAGCATCGTTAACGATCGGACGACGACGTTTAACAACTAAACATCGATTAACTAAGTAAACGATTTAACTAATACACTAAAAATTACATTTGGTCAATAATAGTCCAACAAACAACTAAACTGAATGGAGATAACTAGTTAAATAAGCCTAACTTAAAACTCTAATTAACAACAAACAACCAAAATAGAAAAATCAAAAATCAGAAACTAACATACTAATAAAAAAAATCATACTTTAAGTGAAAGGATGACGATTATACGTAACGATCATTCTTGAAATTGTTCGATCCATGAGGAGACGTTGGAGATGCCAAGAATTGGTTGTCCTACCATGGAACACTTATTTCATTTTGGTAGACACCAAATTCAATGAACTTGGTGTCATACTAAAAGGAAATGAGTGTTCTTGGGTCGGAATTGGGCTAAAACAGAGAAGGAGTGGTGTGGCGGGTCGCCGGTGAAGGTGGCGTGGAGGCGGATGCCAGTGCGTGGTTTTGGGTTGGAGATAAGAAAAGAAGAGGAAAAGAGGAGGAGGAAGGTATAACTTATATAGGGGTTGGGACCACCGACCGGCGGTGGAGCAGAGGCAGTAGTGAGGCGGCCGGCGGCGGTGGTGGAGGGTGGTGTTTATGGGTGAAATTAGGGAGAAAGCATAGGTATATTGGAGGTCTATCCATTCATGTATGTGTTGTGGGGTGGAGGTGGCCGGAACTTCATGAATTTGAGAAAAAGGGGGCGGCTAGGGTTTCAATTTTTGCTAGATTCGTGGAGATTGGTGAGGTTTTGGGAGATTTGAGTTGAAGATATGGAAAGAGGAGGAAGAGAGGAGAAGATGGTGAATTTTTTAGGCGGAAATGAGGTGGTCCGCCAGTGGCCGGTGGTGGAGCCACGGCGGCCGGCGGCGGCCGGCGGCGGCCAGAGAGGGGGGAAAGGAGAGGAGCTCTAGGGTTTGGTTGAAGTAGAAATAAAGGCCTAAAATCTGATATTAGGGGCCTTATATACCTTTGAGGATATTGAATAAAAGCCATTGGATCAGAGTATAATAGAGGGCTGAGATTTGGTCTTAGTTTCACTTAATGAAACGACATAGTTTTGTTTAAAACTACGTCGTTTTAACCCTCTCCTAGCAGCCCCATTTGGACCAGATCTGTGGCTCTTTGGGCTTCTGATCTTGGGCAATTTTGGCTCAATTTCAATTAAGGAATTTTTACATTCCTATACCATATAGGAAATCTTATTACCCTCAATGTTTAAGGTTTGATTTAGTTACATTTAGTATACCTAATTACCAATTTTGTACCATAATATGTATTAATGGTATAATTAATGCAGCGTATTTAACTCCTTAATTAAAGCTACCATATATCCCACCCCTCCCACATTTCTCTCTCCTAAACCCTTACCCTCACACACGTTTTACTCAAACACATGTTCCTTTTACCCCTTTTTCCACTTCTAAAACCACAGAAACATCCGTTAACCAACTATTCAAGATCAATTCAAAAGTTTTTCGTCTACATTCAGTGAAAATTGAAAACATTTCTTCAACAAAGTCGATACACCTACTTTACTTCAGCTAAAATTTCCTCAATGTAGAAGAACAAACCTTCTAAATATAGTCCTAAAAAGCTACAGAAGCTGATATATCCTCTTCTGATTTGGGTGTTTTATCACCAAAATTACCGAAAAGGCTTGGGAAATCTGCCCATGCAAATGTAGATACGACGCATAGTCTTTCTCCACGACAAATTAGGGCTAAAACTAGAATCAAACAAAAACACGATGTCGATGCTGGAGAATCTTCTACGCCAGTCAAACAAGTGAAAAGAAAAGGAAAAGATATATTGTTAGATGACAATTTTGTAGAAGATGTGCCTATTCTTAAACTAGGAAAGAAAGCTAAGGTGTCTCCCAGTTCAAAAACTCCCAAAAAGAAGAAAAATTCAAAAAAAGTCACATAAAAATGTTTAGAAACATTCATTGGTGAAGGTAAAAATTTAGTAATTTCGTCTCCAGTTATTTAGTTTGTTTTAAGTTTTTAAAATCTGCGTAATATGTGTTTTAGAGAATTGTAGATTAGTTGTCTTCATTTTGAAGATTAATTGTAGTTTTACTTATCTGTTTTTACATTTGTAGAAATTTTGTAGTTTCATTGTAGTTATTTTGTAGATTACTTGTAGTCTTAAAGATACAAATAACTATTCCGGCAGAATTGTAGATATTTGTTGTTGCATTTTTCATAGTATGTGTAAAATTGTAGATATTCTGTAGTTTCTTTGTAGTTATTTTGTAGCTAAATATGGGGTGCTTAGATTCCACACATTATGTGACCCTAGCATTCCTAGCCAAATTAAAGAGATTCTGTCTCCAAATGGTTTGAAGCTTTTCAAGAAGACTTGTTTTGGCTACTTACTGTCCTTTCCCAGTCTATGCATGCAAAATCAGGCCATTCATCTTCTTATGAAGTATGAATTGAGTTCATCCAATGCTTCATATTTTTTTGCAGAGTTAAAGGGTGAGAGACTAAATTTTGGATTGAGGGAGTTTGCCCTAATAACTGGCCTTAGATGTCATACCCAGGTTACAGACTTTGGTTACACTGCGAATTATGTCAGTAAGATAATGAGCAGTTATTTTCCAAACAAGTTAAGAGTGGAAAAGACATATCTGAAACAGATAGTAACCAATAGAATCTGGGTAAATGATGAGGACGCAGTGAAGTTGTGTATTCTTTATCTCTTAGTGTCACACCTCTTTTATGTCCCACAACCCTATTACGAGGTTGGTGAAGAGTTTTTCCAATCGAAGTGACGTTTTGAAAAGGGATTATTTATTATTTAGAGTCGCTACTTGGAATTGAGTTTTGGTGTTCCAAGCCACCTTTTATCTTGAATCCCTTAACAAAGGATGGTTTGACTCTTAATTTATGGTCTACGAAAACAGAAGAATGAGTAAGGAATTCTGTTGACCGAGGGGAAGGTGTAAGGCACTCCTCGAGTCCCGCGGTTCTAGCACGGTCGCTTTATTGACTCATGCAAGGCTTAAATTAAGTTTTAGCTATTCTTGTATTTTTATTGATCATGGCTTATTTATTACCGCTTAATTAATTAT
>ML437215.1:0-11234 GCA_005239525.1 Nicotiana knightiana
TAGAAATTGCCAGATAAGAGAGGGTTAATCGAATGGTAAACACCTTTCACTTCCAACCTTAAATCGCGTGTTAAAAAGAACTCCGCTCGGAATAACCTCCTCATTAGTGTGACATGTGTTAGTTTTTTGTATAACATTTGTTACTTAACTATGATTAAATGATTTAATCAGTGAAGTATATGTTTCGTGCAAACGATATTAAACAAAGAATTAAGAGAAAAAAAGCAGATAGAAAGCTAATACCAGTTATATCGTCGATTGAATGAAGAATAATGATAGGGAAATAGGATTTACACAGATAAGAAAATATATATATATATATTCAAGAAAATACCCACTTAAAAAAAAGAAAAACTTTGATCATCTTTTACGTTACTATATATATATGGCTTTAGAAGATGATACATTATTTCTTGATTCCCTGAATTCACCATCAGCTACAGGTGAGTGTTGATTAAAAAGAAAATAGAGAAGCAGCGGCACCGACGAATAGATNCGAGTGTTGATTAAAAAGAAAACAGAGAAGCTATTTTAAATACAAAGAAAAGAGAAAAAATAAATAGAGAGAAAAGAGCGCAGATAAAGGCGAGTGTTGGGTAGGGGGGAACACAAAGCATCAGATCTGGGGGTAACTTACCTAGGCAGTGGCGTCGGCGAGTGTTGCAGTGGAAGCAGCGGGTTTGGGTGGGGGGAAGTTTGAGTGTGAGAGAGAAGATAGAAGGAAGAAAAGAGGGAAAGGAAACGAAAGGGTTCGTTGAGGATTTATTAAAAACTCTCTGACCGATACAGTCGGTAATTTGGTCAAAAATAGTCAACCTCGTTTTACTAAACATTTCCGACCGAATCGGTCGCTAATTTATTTATTTATTTATTTATTTTTTTAATTATTTCCGACCGTATTGGTCGCTAATATTAACGCGAAATTTTCCGCCAAAATTTGCGATGGATATAGACGGAATATTAGTCGTAACTATTACTAAAAATTGGAAAATATATTTTTATGCATATTCCGACTGATTCCGTCGGAAATTTTCGACTACTTTTTTCCGTCGAAAATTTCGGTCGAAAATTTACCGTTTTTTAATAGTGAATTGAGGTATGAGGCTTATCGGTAGTAATAGAAAAGCTAAATTGCAATTGTGGTGGTGTCGTCAGTATTATGTAGATTGGGGTGACGTGGGATCACCCACGGGTGTGTGTTGAAAATGTGCAATCAGTGATTTGATGAGTTCAAGTAAATCTTAGCACGTTCGAGGACGAACGTTTGTTTAAGAGGGGGAGATTGTGATGACCCAAAAGGGTCATCCCGTATATTCTATCTAATTCTGTGTTCCGAGGTCGTGAAAACCTCCTTCTATCTCACTTCGATTTGTGTGCACAACCCGGGCGTGTAGCCATGAAGCCTTTATGTGAAAAGCTGATAAAAATGAAAATTTTGTATTGGAAATTTGAATAAAGTTGACTTCAGTCAACGTTTTTGGTAAACAGACCCCGAACCGTGATTTGACGGTCCCGGAGTGTCCGTAGGAAGATATGGGACTTGACCGTATGCGCGGAATCGAATTCCGAGGTCCCAGGTCGGAGAAATGAATTTTTAAGAAAATTATTTTTTGAAAAATATAAAGATTTTTTAAAATGAAATTTGAGGTGAAACCTGTGATATCGGGCCCGCATTACGATTCCGAAGCCTGGTACAGGTTCGATATGATTTATATATGTTATCTGTTAAATTTGGTAAGAAACATACTTAATTTGACGTGATTCGAACCTTAAATGCAAAACTTAATATTTAAAGAAGTTTGAAGAATTTTCATGGATTTTTAGTTTAATTCATCGTGTTAGTGTTGTTTTATGTGATTTGAAATCTCGAACGAGTCCGTGTTAGGTTATATGAATTGTGTGTGTGGTTGGGCGGGGTACCGGGGGGTCTCGGATACGTTTAGGATGCTCATCGGGTATTTTTAGAACTTGGGAGACAGCTGAACCATTGATGGTTATGGTGTCTCGCACCTGCGATCGACCTTCTGCAGGTGCGGCGAGGAGTTCGCAGGTGCGGAACTTAGCCCAAACCCCGAATCCTCGCAGGTGCGATTAGTTTTCCGCAGGTGCGAAGCCGCGGGTACATCCATGTGACCGCAAGTGCGACCCCAGGCTTTTTAGTGGGTTTTCGCACATGCGATTGTAGTTCTGCAGGTGCGGGACCGCAGCACAGGTGCGGAATTGCTGGGTAGAAAAGGGGCAGAACTGAGGGTTTATGTTATTTTCACCATTTTCGAATTGGGGAGCTCGGGAGAGGCGGTTTTTGGAGGATTTTGCATCTGGGTATGAGTAAGTGATTTCTATCCATTATAGACCAATTTCCATGTTTCCAATCTTAAATTCAACCTTTAATTTAGAAAATTTTGGGTAGAAAATGGGATAAACTTCATAGACCGAATTATTGAGTTTTGATTGGGTTTTTGACCTCCAACTTGAGAGATTTTCATATGTTTAGACTCGTGGGTGAATGGGTGTCCGGAAAATATAACTTTTACCCGATTCCGAGATGTGGACCCGGGGAATTTTTTGGGCAATTTTCCTAATTTCGCGTTTTAGCTTCGAATTTATTATTTAAACTAGTTGCTTGTAGTATTATTTACACAATGCTATTGATTTGAGTATATTTGGGCCATTGGGAGTCGGATACCCGTGGTAAGAACATGATTTCAAGTTTGTTTTGAGCAGTTGAGGTAAGTATCTTGTCTAACCTTGTGTGCGGGAATTACCCCTTAGAATTTGAGTCTTCTATGTTGATTGTAGTCTGTGTACGCGAGGTGACGAGCGCATGCTCAGACTTATTTGTGGAAATTTGACTCTTTAGAAATCTTAGATCCTTATATTCGCCGAGTATGAAGTGTCCTTAGCATGATTGAATTTCTTAATTTCTAGTGTCATCTTTATTTGCTTAAATGTGGAAGTTCTTACTTTTGGATTTACTCCTATTGCCTACTTGACTCCTAATTGAATTATCTGAAGGTTTTATTTCCTTTACTGTGATGCTATATCTTCTTAACTGCGTATCTCAAATTTGCAATTATCTTCATCTCAACCTATAATTGTTTTGGTCTTAAATGAAGTTATGATTATTCTCTGTTGCTTGTCCTTAAGTGAAAATTGCTGAATACTCTCGTAACTGCTCAACCTTAAAGGAAGTTTAGATATTCTATACCTTCATGACTTGCCTTATATGGAGTTATCGAATTTGTGTTGATTTCTTGTGTTCACCCGTGTAATTAGGTGCGTCTGTTACATGTTATTTCCCTTCCTTGTTGAGTGATTCGTATATGCCTAACTCTCCTTATTATGTTTATTTCCCGTGAACTACTTTTGCCTATCTTCTAGTCGAAGGATCTTGAGTTGATGTATTAATTGTATCTTGAACTGTTGTTGTTGTACCTGTTGTGGTGATGCACGAGGTTTCTGCCGTGCGGTTGTTGATATGGAGATTTGCACGAGGTTTCTGCTGTGCCGTGTTTACTATTGATATTGCGCATGTGGCGTGATAAGGTGGGATACGAGATTTAGTTTTGCGCATGTGGCGTGACAAGGTGGGAACATGTTTATGCACGTGTGGTGAAACAAGGCGGGCATATACTTTAATATTGCGCACGTGGCGTGACAGTGTGGGCTATGTCAGGGATTGTTGCGATACTTGTGTTGTCCTGGGGGCATCCCTTGTTGTTGATATTGTGTACTAGAACACTTACCGTGTGAGTTCATTCGTGTGGAAATTTATGAGATGAAAATGTACGTGTTGCCCCTTTGTTTTCCTTATGTCTATTGGTTGTTGAAATCATGTTAGGACACCTGCACAAGCATACATGTAGTTAAGTACTATTAATGGATTCAAGACTCCTTGTTGTTGTCAAATATAGATACTCTTGTTGTGCTTACCGTATGGGTGGGAATGACCCAATTGCGTGAGTCATCCGTGCAGCTAGTACTCGATGAGGGAACAAGTTGCCAAGTGTTAGGGTTCAGATATTGCGACTGTAAATATTGATTTGTCCTAGGTTCGGAACCTCGTGGAGATGACTATGAATTTGATGTAGAAATGGTTGAAGTTGTTGAGTCATTACATGCTCGTGTTGTATATTTACATGCCGGATTTATCTGTGTTTTATTCAGTCTTTGTGTTACTTCATGGTTTTCGCTGATACTTATTGTTTTCCTTCTTTATTGAATTCACTGTCTTGTTAGCTATATTGGTAGCCTATATGTGTACATCATTATTTTCCTGATTCCTATATTGATACTTGTTCAGTTTTTATTAGACTAGTGGGTGTCTTGACTAGTCCTCGTCACTACTTCACCGATGTTAGTCTTGATACTTACTGGGCACCGCTGTGGTGTGCTCATACTACTCTTCTGCACATTTTTGTCCAGATTCCAGGTTTTTGCATAGCCGGCCAATTGATTGATAGTAGCGCGGTTGCTGTTGTAGAGACTCAAGGTAAAACCGCTTCAGAGTTCGCGGTTTCGGAGTCACCATCTTATATTTTTGTTTGCATTATTGCACTTATTTCTGAACCGTGGTATTTTTAGGAGTTTTAGTGTAAATTCTTAAAAGCTTATGACTTGTACTTCCGGGTTTTGGGAATATAAAATATGTAAAGAATTATTCATTTCAGAAAAGTATTAAATTCTATTTATTATTGTTGTTATTCCTGAATAGTAGGCTTACCTAGACCTTAAGACTAGGTGCCATCACGATACCCAATGGATGGAAATTTGGGTCGTGACATGGACGATAAAGCAAATCGTCGATTCTGGCTTAATTACTTCTACGTCAAGACTGAGGACGTGGTGGAAAATACAAATGGATTTCCTGAGGCGTGGAATTATGCCCCTAGGTATTTTTACTAAGTGCTTACTTTGCTCTTTTTGGTCGTAGCCTAATCATTCTGTCTTTTTCTTGTTCAACTGAGACTGCGCCCCATACTTTGGTTTCATACATTCGTGATTGGGTTAGCCAGATCTTGCCCTATACAGTGGGTATTCGTGAATGGTCGACCTTTCTCAAGAAGTTCGGGCCCGACCTTACCAGTGAGTTTTATTGTTTTAAGTATTTGTTGTTGCGGCCTTCTGGTCGCCTACTTCTTGTTGTTTTGTAGAGATTAACTTCAGCCTTATTTTTCTTCTTTTGTTGTTAGACCGGGGAGTTTCGAGGAGGTCAAAAGCTCCTGCTCTTGCGTTACGCCAAGCGAACACTACAACGAGGCATGCCCCTACTGCGGCTGCAGCCAAGCCTACTCGGTCATCCACTTCTGTTCAGCCTCCGGTTCCAGCTATATCAACTCGACCATTAACGACCTCAGTACTAGAGATTCTGGCCTTTCCCGTGCTGCATTTAATTGATGAGTCATCACCGAGTGAGGAGTATTTGATTCCTCACAAAAGAAGGTCGGTGGATGTTGGTGACGGAACAATTCGAGTAGTGGATTCTATGAAGGACGGTTGTGAGCCGACCAGTGCTGTGCTTGAAAGTGATGCAGACCCGTCGTCTAAAGTCCTGCTATCAATGGGGGCCGTCGAAAGTGTACCTTTGCTTGAGGTTGAGGTTGGAGTTGGGAGGTCGCTTGTGGAAACATGTACAATACTGAGAGATGATTTGTCGTCCTCGAGACCAGCTAGCGTTACTTTATCGACCAAGGGGAGAGATAAGGGTGTTGCTGAGGACGGCTATGAAACCGGCTCCGATATTGACGTCAATGATGTGCGCATACTGAACGAGGGGTTTACTCGGGTGGAAGTAAGGTTGGAAGGGTCCACTCATACCATCGTGGTCTCTATGGACCGGTTCCTGCTGGTGAACACGGAAGACGTGGTCCCTTCCTTAGGTCCTCTTTGGTCCGATGTAGAGGGATGAACCCTTGGAAAACTAGATGATGATGCTCTATCAACGGGTATATCCAGCCTCTCCCTTAGGGTATATTTTTCCACCCTTTTCAATTTCTGTGCTTTGTACTTCATTTATATTTCTTCGTTTGACTTTGATTTTCTTATTTTTGTCTCCTCCTTTTCAGACCATCATTCTGGAGATCGAGAGTGCTCAAACATAGGAGAGGCGCAGAGCCATTTTTAGGAAGATGGAGCAGAAGTACCACGAATACCGCTACAAGCACCGCGGATCTGCAAGCGGTTTGGGGAGAGTGGCGATTTTCAGGCCATCCGGGACGAGCTGAAATTGAAAGATAACAAGTTAATGAGGCTCATCGGCAAATGCAACGTCCATAAAGGGTCGTTGAGGGACAATGAAGAGGATCTCGAGGTGAGAAAGGGAATTGAGGCCCAATGTGTGGACCTTCAGGACCAAGTGATTTCTCTGCTGCCAAGATCGAGAAATGTTTGGTCCGAGCCGATGCTCAGAGTGATGAGGTAGCCGAGAAAGTGACGGATTTGGAGAAAATTGAGTTGGCTCGGCTGGGGGCGTCGACTAATATGGAGGCTTTGGAGGCCGCAATTCATGTTCTTCAATCTCAGCGGGAAAATGATTTGGAGACGGCCAAACTCAGAGAAGAGCGGCTCGATGAACATATAAGGGAGATGGAAAGAGAATTTTCAAGCCTTGGTGATCAAGTCGTCGTCCTCGATGCTGAGAAGGCACAGTTATCGGCTCAACCTTCCTATTCTCATACTTCTGCTTTCCCTGATATTTCGCAGGATTTATATGAGAAGTGGATTCATGTCGAAGCCCAGCTGGACATATTCAGAGATTTGATGGCGGGCAAAGTTCTGGAGGCCGACTTTGAGGATGCTCATGCTAAGGCGTCTACAGCTCAAATCGTTTGTGGCTATGACCCCACAATACCACATGCCAGTGATGATGAGGAAGATGTGGAAAGGATTTAGCAGGACGCCAGGTACGAGGATGAGTATCCTGACGGTGATGGCGATACTAGAGAGACGGGTGGAGACGGTGCTGCTAGGTTAGGTAGCGACTAGTTGTTTTTCTTTCTTTTGCTTGTTACTTTTGTATATATGTTTGTTGGTATCTGATTTAGTCTTTGTAAGAAATATATTTGACGTATGAAATGTCTTTTTTGTTGTTTTGTATCTGATTCTCTTCTTTCTGTTTGGGCTTGCATGCTTTTTTCTTCGTTTTGCCATTTGGTCGCTTCAATCGTCAAGATTTGGTTTTGGTCATGGTCGGGGGCTAGTAGGTGTTAATTCAAATGAGGTCGAATGTAACCTGTATTGAGTTAGTTCGAGAGATGTCGAATGTGATTTAGTTCAAGTGAGTTCGAATGTCGGTTAATTCGAACGAGGTCGAATATAGTTTATTTGATTGTGGACGGGGGCCGAGCGAGTGTTGATTTGAACAGGGCATGTACCGAGGTCAATTGATGGGTTGGACCATTCAAGTCGTCTTCGTCAGCACGGACTTCGGTACAATATACGTTGGGTATTTAATCCCAAGTGGTTGGGGGTTATTTCATAAGCCAATTTAATAACTTTCTGGTCTCCCTTGAGCCGTTCCTGTTCAACCCGTTTTAGAAAGCTGCTACATTCATGCCTTCCGATACATTTGGTAAGATCATCCTTACTCGGTCGAATCGAGCGAGGAAGTCCCTCAGTCCCTCTCTGGGTGATTGTTTGATGCCAAATATATCGTTCACTCTTGCCTCCTCCTTTTTGGCCCCAGGATGTGCCGTTACGAACTTGTCGACCATCTCTTCGAATGTTTCAATGGAGCACGCGGGAAGATGTGAATACCAAGTTAATGCTCCTCCGGTGAGGGTTTCGCTGAACTTTTTCAACAAGATGGAGGATGCTTGTTCTTTGGCGAGATCACTGCACTTTACCGCAGTGACATAGTGAGTCACATGATCTTCGGGATCGGACGTACCGTCATATATTTTCAGATAAGGCGGCATCTTGAAGGTCTTGGGTATGTCATGTGGGGCGGCTTCATCACTATAGGGTTGCTCAACGAACCAGCCATCATCTTTTTTTTGCAAGAGTTTTGAGGAGCCCGGTATTTTGTCGACTCTTTCTTGGTGCTCCCTCATTTGGTCGCGACGCATTTTGTTTTCATTTTCAATTTCTTCCATCTTCCTTAGAATGGTTATGCGGGTGTCGTCAGATGTATTATTAACATTGTGAGTGATACATGTTACTGGAGGGAGAGGGTCGTGTTGCTCGGTCGTTGCTGGTGTAATGCATGTCTTTGCATTTTCTCTAATTGCCTCATGGGCGGGCTTGCCAAGGATGCTGGTCAGCGTGCTTGTCAGCCAAGCCTCAAGTAGTTTCTTCACTGCTGGTGGCGCCTCTTCCGTTGTGGATGTGGAAGCTCCTTTACCGCGAGATGTTATGATACTGCCGTGAGGGAGGGGCGGTCCACTTCGTCTGGGAGAGGCGTTAGGTGTTATATCTTCGCCTTCTGAAACAGAAACCTCATTGATGGTGTTTAAAAGGTTGGTGGTGAGATCGGCCACTGCCTTCATTCTTTCTTCTCCATTACCTACCATGTCAGATATATGTGTACAAGGAAGTAGGAGTTTTGCTTTTCTTTTTTGTGAACAATGCATGTTATAGATCATGAAGAAACTAAAATTTTAACTAGGAAATCCCCACAGACGACGCAAAATTATTTGACCAAAAAGTGTAAATATTTGATTAAACTAATTGATTTTATGTAAAGAATGGTTAAACCTAGTTAATAATAATATTTTCATATTTGTAACTAGTCAACCCAAATTAAATCAGACAGTGTTGGTAGAGGATTAAATGCGATGTACATTCAACGTTTCGAGATGATTAATGATAGAAGAACGTCAAGCAATAAATAACAATAAATGGCATTAACGTAAATAAGGAGAATGATTCATCCAATAATGAATGAGGTGGATGATTCCTCCTTCTAACAATGATGAGTGATAGACAAATGCTAGAATATTGGAACTATTCTCGGATCTGATGGAAAAATATGGAATAATAGAAAATCGAATCTCTTTAGAAAGGTAGTGTTTGTATTTTTTCTAGAGAGAAAGTCTTCTTCACAAAAAGTGTTCTTATCAGAAAATATTACATGCATTTTCCCATTAATATGGGACATATCCCATTCAGCCCTAAAAGTACAAGTACAAAGAATATTCAATGGAATATTTTCTTAAATATCTTATTACAAAAGCTAGACGTTAGCATTGCCCTTAATACTCGACCTCAGTCGTTATTGATTGCTCGTGCTCAACAACGAGCCTTGTTATCTACTAGTTTACTTCGGCCACATCGTTTTCCATGATAACGCTCCATGCTAAATTTCACTGGGGCAAATTTTGTCGTATACAATATGGTTATGCTTTTAGATGTTTTACCATATAAGTATATCATTTTAAAAGATGCATGCGTGCACATGATTAATAAAGTTAGGAGTCCTTTTCCTTCCTTGTGCTTTTTCTTTAAAAGTTGGCTTGCGTACCCCGCTAATCATGTAAAAGATGCTAGGGTTATTTTCTTTAAAAATGAAGAAACTCAGTCTTGTACTTATAGAATCTTAATATGAATTCATGAATTCTTAGATGAGAATATAATTGAGTTGCATTTTATTGATAGAGCTACTGACTTGTGTCCAATTCTGAGGAGCATTCTTTTTTCCTCCCTTGACCTTGTCGACCTCGAAAAAGAAAGATATAGGGTCTGGTTAGTATAGCGGAAAATATTTTTCGTGGAAAATGTTTTTCAAGAAAATATTTTCTTAGAAAAATAAGTAGTAATCTTATTCATTTTTCAGTGTTTTGTACGCAAATGAAAGAAAATAACTTCTCAAGAGTATTCATAAATAATTTAGATACAATAAACATGAAGTCATAAACTTTCAAACCAACAACCTTCCGAACACACAAATTTCATAAACTTCTGAACCTCTAAAATCGCGAAATTTCGAACCCATAAACTTTATAATTTCTAAACTCATAACTTTGGAACTTATAAAATTTCAAACTTGCAAACCGAAATATCAAAAAACTAAAATTGAAATTATTTAAAAAAAAATTCTCTTCCCCACTCCCCTGAGGATGGGGAGGGGGGGGGGGGGGGCAGTGGGGGTGGTGGTGTAGAGAAAGAAAAAACAAAAATTTAAAAATTACAAGCAAAAAAAAAGTTTAAAAAGCTTTTTTTTGGAGGGGGATAAGTAGGGTGGGTGGTGGCGGAAACAAATAACTGAAATTTGAAGGAAAAAAAAATATTTTTGAAGAGGTGATGGGGTGGGGTTAGATGGGTGGGGTGTGGGGTGGGTTGACGATGGTGGAGAATAGAGGAGAAGGTTGAGAAAGAGTTTTGAAAAATATTTTCCTTTCTCTTGGCAAGGAAAACATTGAGTTGATGAGAAAAAAAAATTCCAAAACATTTAAACCAACCAAACATGAGAAAACTAGAACAAATTTTCCTTCATACCAAACACACTCATAGTTATAGCATCGAGAGACTAGGATGCACTTCATCTTTATTAAAATACGAGTAACAAATAGCCCATGCTATGCACGAGTCCAATAACAATATGCTCGGGACAATGTTAAAGTATTGATTATAGCCCGAATTCAATAGCTTTGACTTGTACTCGTATTTTTAAATTTTTTTAATAAAAATATACAAAATATTAAGAGTCCATCTCCAAAGATCCTAAAGTTAATCTTTGAAATAGTCTTTTTCATGTTCAAAACACACTTCCTTTGTTCTTTGGATATTTTGATAATATAAATTCTAGCACTGAAAAATGGTAAAAGATTCTTAGCTACTTAGCCCACTAATTAAACTGGAATATACAAATGGAGCTCAGTCACTCACATTACCGGAGAAAGTAGTATTGTTTTCAAAAGACTGCAATTGCAATGTCTAAACTAAGGAATTCAGTAAAAAATCAAGATTTTATGTGTATCCCTTATGTTTTTGGCTACCCTTCGGATAACTATATGTCGCAATCTACGGTCTACAAATAAAATATAAGAATATCTAGCCGAGCAATAGTCAGTAGGTTGAGAAGAAGTCAAATATGAATATCTCTTTGCCCCCTCTTCGGTTAATACTTTGATGGTTTGGCCTTTATTTCTTTTGCCCCTTTTAATTAGGCTTTTGCATGTGTAAGAGCACTAAAGCGACCTTGAAAGTTAGATTTTAGTGTACTATAAATTCTATTTTGTTATAAATATATATTATATAATGGATGTTCATTTAGTACTCCGTTGTAAATAAGCTTC
>ML437217.1:0-10314 GCA_005239525.1 Nicotiana knightiana
CTGTACAAATCGATGTTTTCCTTCTCTTCAATGGCTTCCTCTCATCGAATCCCTCCTAAGTTGGGGTTTTGGGGTCTATTTATAAGTTTAGGACAAACCCTAAATGTGTAGGAGACTTCTATTCCAACCGGGAAACACTTAAACTTGTCAAAACTCGGAATTGACCGAAACAGGGACCTGACGTTTGGAGGCTAACGCCTGGATAACGCCAGGCTAGGGCTGGCTTTAGAAGGCTAACGCCTGCCTAACGTCAGGGCCAGCCTGGCTTTAGGAGGCAAACGTCTGGGTAAGGCCAGGGTGTTGCCTCGTCGCCTCTTAAGCGTATTTTCGACGCATTTGCATCCATTTAGCTCGGTTTCCATCTCCAATTCACCTACACATGAAATAAACTCCATTAAGCACATAAAAAGTGTATTTTTATCATTAATGCACATAAAATGTAAGGCATATAACATGTTAAACTATGAATTCTAGTCTCGCATCAATACCCCACACTTAAACATTTGCTCGTCCTCGAGCAATCAAACTACACTCATGTACACAACTTATTAAGCAAATCTCTTAACACGTTATACCAAGAATTTTTAAAACATTTCAAGCACAGAGGTGTGACATCCTCGCCTCAATAGTCGACTCACATATACCATGCTTTATTCACAATCCACTCACTACTCTAACGTAGAGGTCAACAACATTACCTTTCCGTCATGAATCATGTGCCCTCACCAAATCAACGAGCTAGTTCCTCACACAATAAAATTTAAGAACACTTATGAACTCAAGATAGAAAGAATTCACTCGCTCTCAGAAATAATATTCATATGCCAAAAAAGATGCACCATAGGCTTGCCCGTAATGTAATACTCCACTAATCGAGCTCATTCAGTCTAGGAACAAGTAGGACTTTATTCGGTTGTAATGTAGGATGCGGGACGGGTAGGATACATTTGCATATAAGAGTGACTACACCTCCCTAAGAACATTAATACATATACTTTCACATTCAAACTCAAACTTATAATAAGCCAAACTCCACCTCCACATCGATGTTATTGCCCCATACTTCATTAAGCACAATTACATTAAGAGTCACCACATATATTTTTTCTTTCAAAACACACAACTGCTTATTTATTTGTTTTTCTTTTCTTCTTTTCTTATTTTTCAAGTGACTCTTACTTTTTTTCAAACGTGCACCTTTCTCCTCATTTCAATTATTTCCCTCACAAACCAACCTACCACCCCACACTTTAATTTTTCCATATTTCATATATTTCCAGTGTTTATAAGAGGTGACAAGGTTCAAATATAAAATCGATTCAAACAAAGGGGATATGGCTTGTAATGTGGTTGCCAAAGAAACAGGATTATAGGCTCAACGGGGTTAACTACGATACAAAACAATTAGGTGGGTAAAATATAAATAACTGGCTCAACAAAGAAATGCCTATATCACTTCCAACACTGAATAAAACTTCTATTTCGCTTTGCACACACACAGGGAATGTTCTAGACATCAAATGCAATGCACAGAATATCATACAAATCTCACACACACTTGGCACATAACTCACTGAGGATTATATCTATCACGACACTCCAGTCAAAGCAGTTAAACAAATCTTAAGAATTCCTGATTTAAGGTATTTATCCTGGAGTCAAAAATTGAGCCTAAGCGTCACAACCAAAGTACTGACTATTCTCAAGGCATTAGCACGTTTCGAGATATTNTCCCTTCTTTGAATATAAATTGATATATTTGTACAACATTTGGCTAGTTTCGAGTCCGTGGGTGTCAAGGTCGGGGTTTCGGGCATTCTTGACCCGGGGAGTAGGTATGACGCGAGGTGAGTCTCCTTTATAACCTTGTAATGGGGAACTGTCCCCCCTAGGTGATTTAAATGCTATATGTGATAATTGTGGGGGCTACGCACGTACAAGGTGACGAGAGTCCGTACGTAGCGGCTATTATTGTTATGTACGGGCAACTAGGCTTACACCATGTTTTATGTTTTTCTTGAAATATGTTATATGCTTAGTGAGTTAATGTTATATGCGGATTGTTCTCCTGAGATCATGGAATTTAAGTAATTTTTAAGGAATTTTCACGAAAAGTAATTGATAAATAATAAATGTGTGGATTGTGTGTGCATCTGACCGCTTCGCAATTTATATTCCGCGAGCGGAGTGTTGTTTCCCCCACTCGCATGGGAGTGGTCCGTACACCACAGTGAGATTGAAAGATATATACATATTATGGTTCAGGCCGTTCGACCCTCTGCAATGCACATATATGATCATTATGATGGCTCAGGCCAGTTGTCCTTATCCTGTATGCGCATGTTAAATTGTTAAGAATTCTGTTATGGATTTTGAGTGTTCAGATAAAGTTTTAAAGGAAAGAAAAGAATAATGAGATAGAAATTGTATATTTACTTTAAGTATTTATTTGAATCACTGTTATTCTAAATGCTTACTGCTTTTATCATCCTTGTCCGCCTATTAATGATATTATATATTGCTAATCACTTTATTGGACCTTAGTGAGTGTCAAGTCGACCTCTCGTCACTACCTCTTCAATGTTAGGCGGGATACTCACTTGGTACATATTTGTTAATGTAGTCATGCTGCACTCTATACTTAATTGTACAGGTTCAGAGACGGGTGCATCTAGTTATCAGACCGGAGATCGATTCAGATGTTAGTTGGACCCGACTTCACGGTGAGCTTCTTCTCCTGGCGATCCTCGACAGCACCTTGGAGTTTTCTTTTACTTATTTCCTGTCTATTCCTTTCAGATAGTGAGATTGTATATTATGTTTTGTATATTCTGTTAGTATGCCTGTAGGACTTGTGACACTAGTTCCTGGCACACACGTAGTTTTTATTTTTGTTTACGGGTCTGTATATACAAATGTTGGCTCATTCCTCTTCATGACTGTTTTGATTAAAGCTGGCTATTTATCCTTGTCAAATCATGGTTTAACTTTTAAAACTGAGTATATTATAAAGTGTTTAATCTACTAAGAAGGAACCTTTAGTAAATTAAGAGTCGGCTTGCCTGACCCCGTTGTTGGGCGCCATCACGGCCTCGGTTATGATTTTGGGTCCTGACAGTTACGTTTGAATCCTTGGTTGTTAATTTCATCCTTTCCTGCTTAGATTAGAATTACTTGCTTTCGGATTCCCTTTGTTGGCTATTCGATCTTAATCGACTTAATTGAATATCTTACCGCTCTTATCTTCATGCTATACTTGCTTCCTAAAACTGCCACATTGACTATACTAGTGTTATCAAGCTTTATAGTTGTTTAATCGTAGTTAGAATATCCGTTCATTTGTGTCAAGAATGTTCGTGAGTCTTAAATTGTGCTTTATATGATTTTTCCCTTATGTGCTACTTGGACCTAGTTGATAAACATTTATGTGGTTGGTGTTTTCTTGTTGTTGCCTATTATTAGGCCCTTGTTTGAGCTGAGCTTTATTTTGTAAAGTTAATTGTTTAGGCGAGATTGGTTATAGTTGTTTCCCTTGCCGGGATGGTATGATTTCTATTGTTGTTTATACTGTTAATGATATTGTTTGCGTTGTTGATTCCCTCGCCGGGATGTTGTGACTTATGGTTCTTATTGTTGATTTTCGGTTGTTGTGATTTATGGTTCTTATTGTTGATTTTCTAATGTTATGATTTAAGGTTCTTGTTGTTGATTTCCGATCTTCCGTTCGGCCAATTGGACAGCGTCATCTTCGTTTAGTTTACTATTCAACGTCCCCCAATCCCTAGTTGTACAGGTACAGCCCAGAAGCTTCCTCTTTCATATTGATGAAAGCGCTAGGCACCTCTTAACAGTTCAAAGTCCCCCCTTGGCTTACCCAGCTTTTAAGGTGAGAACAGCGGATTCAATATCAATAGCTGTGGATTCGATTCCTATTCTTATATATGCAACCTAAGCAGCTACTTTTGTCCGTGCATATCTTAAATCATGCTTNTTGTTAAATTGTTGTTTACGTTATTTTAGCACGAGGGGACATTCCGTGCCGAGTGTTTGTGAGGTTATGCACGAGGGGACATTCTGTGTCGAGTGTTTATTTATTTATTGAACGAGGGGACATTCTGTGCCGAGTGTTTGAGAGGTTATGCACGAGGGGACATTTCGTGCCGAGTGTTTATTTATTTATTGCACGAGGGGACATTCTGTGCCGAGTGTTTATTTATTTATTGCACGGGGGGACATTCCGTGCCGAGTGTTATTTATTTATTGCATGAGGGGACATTCCGTGCCGGGTGTCTGTGGGGTTATGCACGAGGGTACGTTCCATGCCAAGTGTTTATTTATTGCACGAGGGGACATTCTGTGCCAAGTATTTATGCATTATTATTTTCGTTGTTCCTGTTTGCTATTTACTGCAATTATTTTGGTGAGGATGAGAGTAAAAGCACAAAGGTTGACGCCGTGCACTTGTCTTTGTATTTTATTCTGTTGTTCTAAATTTGGATATTCCTACTGATCTCTTACTGCATTTATTGGCAAGATTTGATATTCCTCCTGTGCTGCATGTCAAATTTCTGAGTTACGGAGTGAGTTCCGGTGGATAAATCTTGAGGAGATTTTGATCAAGGTATTTTATTGGAAAAGTATTACTGAAAAAGCAATGGTTTTGAAATGATTATATTTAAATGACTTTTGCCTCTAAGGTATATTTTAAAAGCATTAATCTTGCCTAAAATGATATTTGAAAGTCATTTACTGGGAAAGCATCTTTAGGAAGTTTCGTATTTTGAAAGAAACTACGTTTTACATAATCCTCTCTATTAAATATACTTATATCTACTTTTGGAGAAAGTATTTTTTCAAAGGAAACTCTTCCATACAAAAAATGATTTTATTTGCAAATTTTTTTCTTATGAACGGTTGTTTAATGATTTCTACTAGTTATGGATTCTAATGGCTAAGGCCCGATGTGAACGAACCGACGTGGAGTTGAGTTTTTGGTGTTCTCTATTGCATTGTGTTTCCTTTCGATTCAACTTGTTTCGCTGTCCATCTTTCTGTGTATTTTTGTGTTGTTTCGTGATTAATTTATGTAGTTTCCTTCCGCTTTATATTGTCATTGTTTTGAATTATTTCGGGAAGTCTTAGATAGATGTAAAGTTCGGTTATTTCTATATTCATGTTATTTATTTTGTAGACCAGTGGTGTCTTGACTAGTCCTCGTCACTACTCCATCGAGGTTAATCTTGATACTTACTGGGCACCGTTGTGGTGTGCTCATACTACACTTCTTCACATTTTTGTGTGCAGATCTAGGTATATATTGTAGTAGTTGTGTGGATGATTGCTGAGGAGACTCAAGGTAACTTGATGCTGCGTTCGCAGGCTTCAGAGTCACCTTCTTTGTATTTATTATTCATACACTATTGTATTTATTTCCAAACAGTTGTACTTATAAGTTGTAGAAGATTGGTAGAGCTTATGACTTATACTACCAGTTTTGGGAAAGTTTGTATATTCTGTTGAGATTCTATTTCAAGACTAGTAATTTTCCTTTTATTTTGTTGTTATTCAGTAACTGCTAGGCTTACCTAGTCAATAAGAATATGTGCTACGAGTCATAAGCGAGTTTAGTAGAGTCTTGCGGATGGGTACTGAGATGTCTGTACTTATCTTCGAGAGGTTACGGAACTATTAGGACAATTTCACGTCCTTCATTCCTATCGTGCAAGTTTATTGATCTTGAAGTTTGAAATTATCGTTCCATTATCTCACCGATGGTAAGGACACGAACGGCGATTCCTAATGATATTATTGCAAAACAAGTGTCGCAATGGTCTGAGACAGGGGCCAACGGGGAGCACGTGCCACAGTTAGGATGCCTACCAGAGCAGCTGTTGAGGAGTCGCTAGTAGTTCTAGTTAGGGGACAGGTACTGGGAGTGCCTATTGCTACCCCAGACTTCATGAGACCCGAGCACAATTTTGAGTGTAAGTGGTACATTGACTCAGGCAGAGTTGATCCTATTGCACCAGTTGCTTCACAGATCAGGGGAGGAGTTCAGATTCCCACAGTCTACACTCCAGAGTAGCGAGATCACATTGGTCAGGTACCCGTTGTCATGACAGCACGACATCTGGTTTCAGTTCAGCCATGGTTAGGGTAGTAGCATCAGAGAAAGGATACCTTGGAATGGAGAGGTACTGGAAGTATCACCCTTATATCTTTCAGTGGATTGGAGGCAGATAATGCCCATAGTTTCCTAGAGGAGTGTCACTATATTCTTCATACTTCGGGTATTGTGGAGATGAGCGATATTGCTTTTGTCACGTCTCAGGTTCAGAGTAGTGGGCTGATCAGTGGTGGCGGCATATGAGTTTGGGGTAACATGGCTGAGTTAGATTCACTAGCGTGGATTCAGTTTTCGGAGATGTTTTGACGGAGGTTGCACCTCAATTCCTTCAAGATGTACGGCGCGCGGAGTTTGAGCAGTTGCGTCAGGGCGCTATGTCACTATTGGAGAATGCCGTTAGACTCAGTGAGTTGGCAAGACATGTACTTCGCTTGGTTGCTTCAGTTGGGAGATGACTCCGTAGAATCATTTGGGAGATTCAGGCATGATATTTTGTTTAGCGGGACTCGAGGATTAGAGTAGGATGCCTCGTTTCAGCAGGTAGTAGGGATCGCTCGCCGGTTAGAGAGCACGTGGGACCGGGAGCGAGAGGACAGACGAGATCAGGGAGAGAGTTTAGGGAGGCAATGAGGCCTCGTAGATTGGAGGAATCTACTGGTCCGTATTATGGAGGCAATGTATGACACGGTAGAAGTTTTGTGGATCAACCAGTTCAGTTTGCATTACCAGCTTCACATGGGATTTCAGGTACGCATGGGTCTCAGAGGATTCGTATTGTGTGTTTTTCCACAACCATGCTAGCAGCGAGATTGTGTTCAGTGTGTAGATATTAGCCACAGGGTGAGAGATTTTCCCACGATTCAGGTAGGTGTCTGGTAGCATGGTATTCAGGTGATTAGAGGGCGCCTAAGAGGGGGATGTCCGACCTGTTGATGTGTTACATTTAGTAGGCCGGAGGCCGATCTGCCAGATATTATCACGCAGGTATGCTTTGATGTGTTACAGAGGGGCACCAATTGTATTTTATTATAGCTCTGTTGGTCGGGACGATTTCCCTTATTTGTTGTTTCATTTATGAGTGAGTTCCATGTTTTGCACTCCATTTTGTGTTTACTCCTTTTGGGAGATTATATGAGTAGTAGCCCGTGTCTATCGTTGTTTTATTCATTCTTGATAATAGTGACACTGACAGTAAGTCCTTGTTGTTCTTCGTGGTAAGCTTTATGTGATTTTCATGAGTATTTTGTTTACGAGTTGTGATTTGATACCCCATCGAGATTTGGGATTAGCTAGCGTTATGATTTTATCAGCTGAGATGAATTAGTGGAGGAATTTGAATTGGTATGATATATTTTTGGTATGTGATTCAGAGTTGAGGGCGAGGTTCTCGTGATATTTGTGATTCGATATGTTTGGACCGGGCTGAGCACCGCAGTGGGAATTTTATCAGGATGGTATCTTTGTGATTTGTTCATATGCTTTTCTTCTTCCTTGTTATATTTCTTTTGGTAAGTCGGTATTGATAGAGAGTTGTGCCTATGGGTTTCTTGATTGTTCCTTTATATGTTTCTATTTTCATATTGAGTCATTTCGTTATCTGTTTCTTTAGTTTAGTTTGCGGGATGTGTGCCCGGTGGTGTCAGTTGTGGCTGCTGAATAGGATGTTTAATAATGAAGTCTTCGTGTTCATTGCATCATTATCAGTGTTACGGGGTTTGGAAAATAGAGTTCTTTCAGATGTGGGGCTAATTGCCAATGTCGAGTTGGTTTCGGGCAGCTATAGTGATCAAAAGTGTTATATGAGCCTATGTGTGATGTACTATGTTATGTGTTTGTGCCTTGTGGGTGTAGTCATGAGTTAATGCAGCTGATTGAGGCTAATGCCGGATACTGATTTAGAATCAGGTCTTTTGTAAATGAATAGAGGATGAGAAGTAGAGGTATGAGGCTTATCGGTGGTGATGTGAAGGCAATATTGCGGTTGTGATTGTATCATCGGGCTTATTAGGGTTTGGGTGATGTGGGATCACCCGCGAGTGTGTGTTACAAGTGTACCATCAGTGATTGGATGAGTTCAAGGTGAATCTTGGCACGTACGAGGAGGAACGTTTGTTTAAGAGGGGGGGATGTGATGAACCAAAAGGTCATCCCGTATATTCTATCAAATTTTGTGTTTCGAGGTCGTGAAAACCTCCTTCTATCTCACCTCGATTTGAGTGCGCAACCCGGGCGTGTAGCCGGGAAGCCCTTATGTGAAAAACTGATAAAAATGATAATTTTTTATTAGAAAATTTAATAAAGTTGACTTCGGTCAACATTTTTGGTAATCGGACTCGGACCCGTGATTTGACGGTCTCGGAGGGTCCGTAAGAAAATATGGGACTTGGGCGTATGCTCGGAATCGAATTCCGAGGTCCCATGTTCGAGAAATGAATTTGTAAAGAAAATTATTTTCCGAAAAATATAAAGGTTTTTGAAAATGAAATGTTATGTGCAACCTGTGGTATCGCGCCCGTATCTTGGTTTCGGAGCCCGGTACAGGTTCAATATGATTGATATGTGTTATCTATGAAGTTTGGTATCAAACGGACTTCGTTTGGCGTGATTCGGACCTTAAATGCAAAATTTGATGTTTAAAGAAGTTTTGAGGAATTTCATTGATTTTTAGTTTGATTCGTTGTTTTAGTGCTATTTTATGTCATTTGGAACCTTGAGCGAGTCTGTATTAGGTTATAGGACTTGTTTTTGCATTTAGACGGGGTCCCGGGGGCCTCGGGGGTGTTTCGGATAGGTTCCGGGTCAATTTTCTCTCTTTTTGCACTATTGATGTTGTTTCTGGTTTCCTTCTATGCGATCGCATAGATGTAGTCGCGATCGCATAGTGTTTTCTTGCACCCGCCCATTTATCTTTCATCGCGTTCACACTAATTGGTCCACGATCGCATTGCTCTAGCCATTTTATTATCCGCGTTCTCATTCGTCCTTCGCGATCGCACAGGAGACAGGCTCGAGCCAGAACCTGTTCCTTTTATGCGATCGCAAACAATGCCCCGCGTTCACATACACTTCCCCTCCCCTTATTATGCGATTGCACGGTGTTGCACGCGATCACGTAGTGCAATTTCACCAAAGGTCATCCTTCCTTCTATGCGATTGCATCATCTCGTCTGCGATGGCATTGAACAAATACCTAGGCAGATTATAAAACTCCAAAATCGGGAGTTTCACCATTTTTATCATATTTTGACCTCTAGATCTCGGACCATGGAAATTTTTGATGGGGTTTTCACACAATTCAAATGGGTAAGTGTTATTCAACTAGAATTAAACATATTCCATGAATTAGTTCTTATTTTTATCATATGATTTGTGTTTTGAGTTGGGAAAATTGTGGGTTTTGAAAGAAAATTCCTAAATTAAAAAATCATGATTTGAGGGACCAAATGATATCGGAATTAGATAAATTTTGTGTGGTGGAACTCGTACGGGATGGGTAATTGGATTTTGTAAAATTTGTCGAGTTCCGAGGTGCGGGCCGGGGGGTCGACTTTTTGGCCGATTTTTATAATTTGGTAAAGATTGAAACTTTATTATTCAGAATAGTTCCTTATACATTTTATGTGTATTTTGAAGTTGTTTTAGTTGATTTTGAGCCGTCCGGAGGTCTTTTCGCCCGAGAAGTCTATTTTTGAGTACCGGATTGTCGTCTTTGAGGTAAGTATCTTGCCTAACCTTGTGTGGGGGGACTACCCCTTAGGATTGAGTCTTCCTTGTTGATTGTAGTCCGAGTATGTGAGGTGACGAGTGTGTACTCGAACTTATTTTCTAATAGATTGTCCTTTTAGTACTCGTAGGTTCTTATGTTACTTGTGTATGAGTTGTAATTGTTACGTTTGAATCCTTGGTTGTTAATTTCATCCGTTCCTGCTTAGATTAGAATTACTTGCTTTTGGGTTCCCTTTGTTTGCTATTTGATCTTAATCGACTTAATTGAATATCTTACCGCTCTTATCTTCGTGCTATACTTGCTTCCTAAAACAACCACATTGACTATACTAGTGTTATCAAGCTTTATAGTTGTTTAGCCGTAGTTGTGAGCATGTGATTTTTCACCTACCAAAGGACCCTACAAAATTCGATAAATAAATTAATTTCATAGGTTTTATTGATTATCAGTGATTAATTGT